>OZ007584.1:15502316-15672316 GCA_963931925.1 Onchidella celtica
TATGGTTAATAAATTTAATACAGAAATTAGATTATTTGACTTGCTTTTAATCAGTCGTTTTTGTATATCTATCTATATATCTATTTAGCTATCTATCTATCTATCTATCTATCTATCTATCTATCTATCTATCTATCTATCTATCTATCTATCTATCTATCTATCTATCTATCTATCTATCTATCCGTTCGTCCGTTCGTCCGTCCGTCCGTCCGTCCATCCATCCATCCATCTATCTATCTATCTATCTATCTATCTATCTATCTATCTATCTATCTATCTATCTATCTATCTATCTATCTATCTATCTATCTATCTATCTATCTATCTATCTATCTATCTATCTATTTATCTATCTATCTATCCCTATCTCTATGTACCTATCTATCTATCTATCTATCTATCTATCTATCTATCTATCTATCTATCTATCTATCTATCTATCTCTGTCTGTCTGTCTGTCTGTCTGTCTGTCTGTCTGTCTGTCTGTCTATCTATCTATCTATCTATCTATCTATCTATCTATCTATCTATCTATCTATCTATCTACCTATCTATCTTTCTATCTATCTAGTTATCTATCTATCTATCTATTTATATATCTATCTATCTGTTTGTCTGTCTGTCTGTCTGTCTATTTCTCTATCTATCTGTCTATCCTGCCCGTTTTCTTTCTTTCTTTCTTTATCGTTTTCTCTCTCTCCCTTTTAAAAAAAAATCTGGCTTATTATCCTAACACATCTTTTTTTTCTCATTTTTTATTGTTTATTCTTGGATTTCCACTCCGTTCTTCACAAACGTCACCTTTTTTCCCCGCTTGACCATTATTTCCATTTCCATTCAGTGTAGTGACCTTTTTCTTAGTTCATCTGCCTGTGTCGTTGACAGTTCCCTGACCCATTTGCGGCATAATGTGTAATTATTATCACAAAAATTGTAACTTTTTTGGAGGTCGGGCGAAGGTCTAAAAGGTAAATGTAAGACACGTTAGGAATGGCTTCCTAACAGTTTTCATAACTACCAGGTATGCGCAGGAGACAGCTGGTATGATGAACATCGCTCGCGGGTGAAAACAGGCCTGTTTTGAATGTTAAACAAGCCCACGGAGTGTTCATATTTCAGCTTTTATGGTCTTTTGTCTTAGAGTCTGCCAAAATGCAAAGCTTCACTCGTAATTTTTACCGGGGAATGGTCGAGTTGTTACCTTTTCACATAACGATGACAAATAATTATATTGTTTGTATGGCTTTCTTTGTTAGCTGCACAATTTTATTGTTCACTCGTGAGAAATGCTGAAGAAAAAGAAAAGAAAAACGAAGGAACGAGTGGAAAGTAGAAGAATAAAGCAACTAAAAATGTCGCAATAATGATAAGATAAGATAAGATAAGATAAATTTTATTCGTCCTTGTACAAGGAAATTTGTTTTGATCATTGAATACCTAACAATACAGAAACAGAAATTATGATATATAGCGCTCGCGCACACGCACACACACACACATGCACAAACACACACTCACACACGCATACGCGCGCACACACACACATATTATATACACACTCACACTAATAAATAAACAAAATTAACAGTGCACACAATATGCTTCCGTTACTAAAACACATTGACCTGACACGTAAGGCACGACAATGAGAAGGAATTCAAACAAAAAACATGGGAGGACAAAATAAAAAAAGGAGAAAACTAGAAACATAAAGAAAGACTCCTCCTTCCCCCCCCCCCTCCCTATGGGCAAAACAAAGACGGTTGATAGTGGTAAAATAACCAACAGCTTGAATGTGACGTCATCGCATAGAGGCAGTTAGTCATTTAGACAGACAGAAAGACAGTCTGACAGCTTACTCGGAAATACCACAGTATTGCTCTCAATGATCTCATTTTTAGGGGAGATACAACAATACAGCTTCTCTGTAACTTGGAACTGGTTAAAGATCGCGGAATAACGAAAAAATTGCAAGAAGCAGTTTGTCATTATTACAGTATTGCCATTATGAACCCCAATTCATATCACCGGAGATACAACAATTTGCTCTATACCCGCGATGTAGTTCTACAAGCACGTCAGAATTTAATCCAAAAGTAAACACAATAAAGAGCCCGTTGCCTAGACACGGTCAGAAAAGATGGCAGAATATATATATACAAAATTCTATACGGAAAAAGTGCAGACAGAAACTATAGTACCATAGCAGACACAATAAATGTTGATGCATTGTGAAACCCGAGACACAGAATACCGAGACGGATCATTCCTTCTTTCACTATATGTCCACAACTTGCGCGCGTATAAACACTGCGAAGACTACCCACAGAGCTCTGTACCTATTATTCATACTTACCTCTGCCTTCTTAGAAAAATAAATTCATGCAATTATTATTGGTACACATTATTTTACGCGGTGGCGATCAGTTTTCTGACAAAACAGTAGTGCAAAGTCGTTTTCGTTCAATTATGCATGGGTGTGGTGCGAATTGTTGCATTGTTGACATGGATGATACGCGCGCGTCCAGGCGGAATTTGGCGAACTGAACTGTCCCGGCATCCCGTGTCTCGGATGCAACAAAGAAAAATATTCAATAAGGAAAGAAAGTAGGAAAGACAGGAAAAGTATATAACAAGGAAATGATTAATAACAAAGAATGTGAGTAGAGTAAGATTAACAAATATTTACCTTGTCATCTCCTTTCTCGTCTCCCCGACTATTCCCCCTCCCCCCCCCCCCCCCGGCCCTATCCTTCACCTTCCACACTTTCCCCCACATCACGTGAAGCCCAGATTTTTACCTAGGGGTCGTCTATAAAGAACGTATGCTCGAATAAAAGTGTGTGTGTTTGTGTGAGTGTGTGGCCGATGGGGGTGGGGGGGGGGGGTGAGCTCGGTGTATAATAAGCGTGCATAGGGGAAAGGTACATTTTCTCAAGTACATGTAGGCTTTTCAGTTTTGGTAAAAAAAAAAATATATATATATATAAAATTTGGTTTTCAATACTTTGTTTTCAATAAAATAAGTTATAATTATTATAATAACAAAATCAAATATAAGCCATGATAATATCCAATGAAACATTCACATACCCCATGCAAAATGAAATCTAAAACATTTCGAAACATCAAGGCGTAAAATGGATATTATCCACCCTTCCAATGATCATGTACAAGGGATGGGTGGGGGGAGGGGGAGGTGGGGGTTAGTTTTGAGACTGAGGTCAGAGAGAAAGCACTTCGACAGACAAGACGATAGACGGAAGATAACAGAAAGATAGGACAGATGGAGACCTGTCAAGGAATAAAGGAAAGAAAGAGAGACGAAAAGAAAGAATAAAATACAGAAAGAAACACACAAACAAACAAAGAAGGAAAAGACAGAAAGAAAAAAAGAAAGAGAGAGGGGTTGGGGGAGTAAGGATAGCTCAGATGAATTAAAGAGAGAGGGGTTGGGGGAGTAAGGATAGCTCAGATGAATTAAAGAGAGAGGGGTTGGGGGAGTAAGGATAGCTCAGATGAATTAAAGAGAGAGGGGTTGGGGGAGTAAGGATAGCTCAGATGAATTAAAGAGAGAGGGGTTGGGGGAGTAAGGATAGCTCAGATGAATTAAAGAGAGAGGGGTTGGGGGAGTAAGGATAGCTCAGATGAATTAAAGAGAGAGGGGTTGGGGGAGTAAGGATAGCTCAGATGAATTAAAGAGAGAGGGGAGGGGAGTAAGGATAGCTCAGATGAATTAAAGAGAGAGGGGTTGGGGGAGTAAGGATAGCTCAGATGAATTAAAGAGAGAGGGGTTGGGGGAGTAAGGATAGCTCAGATGAATTAAAGAGAGAGGGGTTGGGGGAGTAAGGATAGCTCAGATGAATTAAAAAGAGAGGGGTTGGGGGAGTAAGGATAGCTCAGATGAATTAAAGAGAGAGGGGTTGGAGGAGTAAGGATAGCTCAGATGAATTAAGAGAGAGGGGTTGGGGGAGTAAGGATAGCTCAGATGAATTAAAGAGAGAGGGGTTGGGGGAGTAAGGATAGCTCAGATGAATTAAAGAGAGAGGGGTTGGGGGAGTAAGGATAGCTCAGATGAATTAAAGAGAGAGGGGTTGGGGGAGTAAGGATAGCTCAGATGAATTAAAGAGAGAGGGGTTGGGGGAGTAAGGATAGCTCAGATGAATTAAAGAGAGAGGGGTTGGGGGAGTAAGGATAGCTCAGATGAATTAAAGAGAGAGGGGAGGGGAGTAAGGATAGCTCAGATGAATTAAAGAGAGAGGGGTTGGGGGAGTAAGGATAGCTCAGATGAATTAAAGAGAGAGGGGTTGGGGGAGTAAGGATAGCTCAGATGAATTAAAGAGAGAGGGGTTGGGGGAGAGATGCTGGGAAGGTGGAGGAGGGGGAGAGGCTCAAGCCAAAGATATGAAAAGAGTACATGGGGAGACTAAATCGCGAGAATCTAGCGTAGCACTTTATGTATGTCCCCCTCCGTCAAGGAGACCAACTTTCTCTGTCTTTCTCCCCTAGAGATCCTGAAACATTCTTCACTCGGAGTTTACCTAGCAGACAGTGGGAACAGTTTTCCACTGAGCTTCGCACGAGGTTTTCTCTAGGCAGTGTTCTTGTAATTGGTCTGTTTTACTTCCGCCATCAAAAACTCAGGTATTGATTATCATGCAATGCTCTGCTTCGATTGTAAGTAAAAGTAATTTGTTAGATTTAGGAAAAAAGTCTGGAAGGTTAACTCTTTGTGTGCCAATAGCCGATGGATCGGTTCTTCCGCTGGTCACGTTTGTGCCAAACACCGATGTATCAGTGCCCAAGAATACTAGGCTATTTTGTTTTGGGAAGAAGGAAAGTCGACTTTCTATTCATAAATATTGCTGTAGTTAGTCTTCATTCATCTCCCCCACTATTTTCTTTGTCTCGGCTAATGTGAAAATATTCATGGCACTTAAAGAGTCAAATGACGCCAACCGATCGTCTGTTTCTTCAAAGTTTTATGTCGCTTTTTTTTTTCCTTCTCCAAACACCGTGGAGTAAATTGTTTACAAAACCATATAGTTTTTGCTGAGGTTATTATTAAATTATAATATGATGCCTGGAAATGATAAGGAGACTTTTTATTCATTGAATTTGCAACTTTACTGTTTGATCTTTTTTAACGAACCACAATTATTGACCTTTCTGGACGTTTAAGTTTGGGTTTCACGGCGCGTCGGCGCGATAACGGCCATTTTGCGCCTTTCACGGTCTATTTGAGTACACGTTCTTTATTTATGTTTCACATTAGAACTAAATACATTTTGGACGAACACAAAAAAAAAAAGTAGGGAAGGTATACCCAGAGACACAGAATACCGACACGAACCATTCCTTCTCCCACCATATGTCCACAAATAGAGGGCTGATAAATACGGTGAGTACTAGTTTTTTTCGTTCAATTATGAAAGGGTGTGGTGCGAAATTTTGCACAGGTGACGTCGATGACACGCGCGCAAGTCGACGGACGGAATATGACGAATTGATTTGTCTCGGTATCCTGTGTCTCGGCTTCTGCTAAATCCCGAAAGTAGGTCACCGCGGTAACAAGAATTGGACGGTACCGTCTGCACCGTGGAAAGTGTGCAGATCTACTCGCTTCGGCTTGTTCATATTTCTGGGTGGACTGAAACTGTTTAGAGCCGTCAGTTAGCTCTTTTTGCCAGTAGAAACTTACATGACCAGGCATTATTTATTGTCGTTACCTATTTTTGGCTCTATGCTAACAGTGGTTTTGTGGCGCCACAAGCGTCTCGAGGTGCAAATCGAGAAAAAGTGATTCCTCTCATTACATACAACATACTTACTGGAGCAACCACAGAGTATAAGCCCTCGAATTTTCCCCACATTTAAGTTCAGCATGAGAAAGAGTCAGAATGTGCAGCAAAAGACAGATGTTCGAAGTCATTTGGTTTTAAACTCACATTATTTTGGGGGGGGGGGGGGGCGCATCTTACATTTTATTGAATTTATTGAACCTGAATGCAAATGCTTTAAGTTTGATTATTTAGAGATTAGGACTTTTTATATATATATATATATTTTAATCAACTGATCTATGACAGAAGATTTAATATTTTCTTCACTGTTCTTTTGAAATGCTAAGCTAGTAAATCCGAGTATTCATTTTGTATACTTCTTTAATCCCATTTGGGAAATTTGCCCCAGTGTCATTGCTGAAGAGTTACAACTGGGGCAGACACGTCGTCGCCACAGTGCAGCGCCGGTGGGCCTTTTTTTTTTTTAGGGGGAGGGGGTGGGGTTTAAGGGAGCGGTAGGGATAAATTTTATTTAATTTTGTCCCGGCCATTTACATTAGACTTGGTGAGGCTCTAAGGTATATAAAGTTTGGAGGCCAATGGTTAAAAAGTTACACCGGCAGGTCTCACAAAGTTGTGGGCCGAAACAGGACAGTTACAAAACAATTGAAACCATTTATAATGCCTCTCCGTTATTTAATAGTCCTGTATTCAAGTGAAAAACACAGTTATTTTTTTCAAAAGACTGTACTTGTTGATTACACATTCAATTTTTGGCCAGCTGAAACATAATGATTATCTTTGAAACAATTCTTAAAGCGTACAGATTTTAATAATGTTTATGTCAATTATATGAATAAAGAATCAATTAATTTTGAAATTGCAAAGAAAATTTCTGAAACTTTGTGATGTCTGGGCGGATTTTAAGGCTCTTTGCTGTAGCTTTATGTTTAAATCCGGCTCTGAGTAGTTATCTTTACACCAGGGACTTAGTTGTGTTGTTGTTTTTCAAATTTTGTCTCCAGAGAAGATCTCCAATTGTTCTGTTTGGTAAAAACAAAACACAGACTTCAGACAAAATACACGGGAAGCAAGGAAAAGAATCCGACTGAATAGCAACAAATGGCTAGACGTCATCCAATCGTTTTCCTGTGTTTGTGGCCCTTGATTATTACGCACCAATCAGAGGCTGGGACGCGGATGTTGGAACCGCCTACCCGTGCATCACTATGGAGATATGGCTATGGCACGCCCACTAATAGAAGAGATGACCTTACGGACTGCGGAGGCTATCATGTAAGTTATGACGGGAAGTACTTTGTAGCGTGAAGACCGAGCAGCACCGCCCCAAACCGTCTTTCTAGGCGCACTCGGTCAGGTTAAAACATGCATAAATAATTATGCCGATCCTAAGGGTGGTATCATACTAAGTCCGGAACGGCGCGGTCAGCAGCTGGCAGAAAAGAAACCATAATTTCCTTTAATAAATCCAGGAAGAACCTATACGATCCGATAAGTCTATGGGAAGTATCATACTAAGTCAGCTTCTGCCACTATTTCTTGGGTGTACAATTTGCTGGCAGCAACTGGGGGGGGGGGGGGGGGAGGGGGGGTGTCTGGCCGGGCTTAGTATGATACTCCCCCCTCCCCTTTCCTTTAAAAGGGGCAAAAATCTTTGTTGGTGATGTTTATGGTGCCGGTGGTCATCTTTGTGTTTGTTCCACTGTATTTGTGTTAATATTGATGGTGTGCTGTTGCTAGGCTGTTGGTTATTGTTGTAGTAGTTTAAAATAAAAATAAAAAAAAATTGTGAAAACAATGTAGAATTTCTACAGAAGCTACGAAGTTCCGCTCTACAAATTCATTCTAACATGATACACAAACGGTGTTTTCAATGTTTTGGTGTGCATGAATTTTCTCCCTCTTCACCAGCTTCGAATTTGCTGTTGATAACGATATTCTCTTGACATGCGTTCTTTCTGGGTCTTTTGTTGTTTTTTTTCTTTGCTGACGATGTCGACAACACACATGATAGTGGTATAGGGAAGGGGATTGAATGACACAGTTACTATACTTAGATTTACGTCATGGGACATTCGAACTGTTCGATGTTACCGTAATTTCACTGGAGAGGAACTGTGGAATCTTAGTTTGAAAAAAAAACAACCTCGGTTTCGACCGAAAAGTGCTATTTTACCCGCTCGAGCCCTGCGATTTAATTACTTATTTGAGAAAAGGGGTCACATTTGTTGTCAAGTCACTGCTGTTTTCATTAGCCTCAGAATTTAATTAACTGCTTACTTGTTTGCGTCCTCATTCATAAAATTTGTTGTTGCTTTTTTTCTTCGTTTATCCAGTAAAAAAAAGTGAACGGAGTTAATGTATTCAGTACAGTAACGGTCAAGGTCGGATCTAGAATTTGCTATGAGCAAAGTGGCTCCCGTTTGTTTACATGGGCGGTCATCGACATCCATTGGACGTCCTGGACATTATAATGCTAATTTAATCTCGCTTGTCTTATCAACCAGGAAGCCGAATGAACATTAAAGAAAATCAACCACTTAGGCATGGTAAATCCTTAATATGACGTCAGTAACACAGTTGTCGACCATAGTCACAAGCAAGCTCGAACATAGATGAGCATGAAAACAGTATCAACGGTCTCTCAGTCGGAATTTATGGATTTGTGACCCGGTTCACAGCCCGTACTTAAGTCGCAAAGGCTGGGCGGGAAAATGGCACGTTCATCAGCCAAGTATAATTTTCGTCGAATCTGAAGTTTTAGTCAGGTCCTCTTTATCTCTTCCATGTGTTTTCAACATTAAAATGCATAAGGCACCTAAAGACTCCATGTCATCATGATCAACATCCTGGAATATCATTTTTGTTTTGTTTTTTTGTTTTGAGCCGCAGAAGAACAGACGCATTTTGCGTCGAGCAGAATCGAAAAGTGTGACCGGAAATTTCGCTCCTCCTCCCTCTTCCACGTTGCTGGTCAAGAATCAACTTTATCACATCAACTTAATTACATTCTGTAAGAAATTGTAGCATAACTTTGCAGCGAATCCAAATGCGGTTATTAACGTGACCAAGACCTACATGTACCCCGACGGGCTTGATAGAGTTATTAATCGTGCATTCGTGCAAACAGAAACTAAAATCAGTTCTAAATGATTGCTCCCACCCCTTGTTCCATCAGATAGTCCGTTCCCAAACAAGTGGGCGAATACTGTATTTAAAAACAAACAGAGAGCGCTATAGACAATCTTTTTCGAAGTGGCAGTGTTTCCTGGTGTAGTATGCTATTGTTATTTTTCCTAACGGATTGTTCATACAGTGTGTGTGTGAGTAATGTTCTTACTTTCTGGTAATGTCGTGTGGTATGCGTTAGAGACCTGTAGGTCTTAGATATTGTATTAATTGCTATTGTACTGTTACTGGTGCCGTGACAACAAATTAATTTCCTGGAAACTGGATAATAAAGTCATATCTTATCTTATCTCTTGTATAAAGAATTTATAAGATTTATCTTGCTCGGGTGGGCTAGTTATGATCAGATTCAACATAATTACCGGCTTGACTAGCTCGGTCACATTTCTCATTCTTTTTTCCGATGACAGAAACGCTATGTCTACAACAGAGGGGAGTGTGGCGTATGCGGGGATGGAACTGACGAACCCGCTCCCCGCAGACATGAGGCTGGCGGTGCTATCGCACCTAATCCTCGACCAGTCCGCGCCTACAAAAAAGGAAGTTACATCACAGTTGTCATGGAAACGTCCTCAAGACTATTCGGAAAGTTTGAGGTATGTAGTCCACGCAATTCCCTCTTCAGATGTCTCTTGCACGTGTTTTCTTCCTCGTGCTTTCTTTTTTTCTTCCTTCCTTCTACCCTTTTTTAGAGGGGAAGGGGAGTTCCTCTGTCTGTCATCGTTCTCTTAAATGATGGATTCTTTCAAATCATTGTGCGTCCGTTTGTTTGTTTTGTTACTGTTTATAAGTTGCCAAGTTACTATTCCTTTTGGCATGTCTCAAATTTCCTTAGTACTGTTTGTTTTGCCATCTGTACTGTTCAAACTTGAAAATTCATTATGTGTTGTATCTATTGCAATGGAGGCCTCATTACTACATTAGTTTTGCAACTGCTGTTCGACCCCCCCCCCCCCCCGAAAAAAAACCCCACTTGAACAGGGGTTCTTGCTCTCTTGATTGACGTGGCAGGTTAAGAGCTTTTCCTTTTTTTTTTGTTGTGCTGTAGCATTGTATTGAATTGTATTGCACCGTACTGGATTGGGATTGGATTGGATTGGCTTGGACTGGATTGCATGGTGACCGCATCTCAATTTTGGCGTGATAAATGAAACAAAACAATTGTATAATTCCCAGAATGAAAGCTTATCTATTGCTGCATTAATTATTTTCAGTCATTTATTATTATTTGTTTTCAATTTCAATGTCCTCTCATGCTTGCACGCTTTTCTCTTTCCTCCATCAGTTTCGAATATGCAATTTGACAGACAATATGGAAACGCCCGAACAGAGTTGCTTTGACCAGAACCCACTAACTATATTAGAAGCTGAACGAGGCACGGAGTATCGTATTGGCTCACGACAGGGTATTCATACGCTCAACATCAAACTGCCCGATACTCTGCTGTGCGCACACTGTATTCTACAGTGGCGACATATCACAGGTGGGTAACACTAACACTAACAGACAGACAAGGTGTCATCCGTACAGTACCTACGCTCAAAAGGGGCGCGGGAGGGGGCGGCAATACCCCCAGCATTATGAAAAGCGTACATGATGGCGGTGGTGGGGAGAAGGGGTGCGTAAATCATACGTACGCTTTTCATTTACGGTAAGTTCAGTTTTACCAGGGAGCATAGATGTATAAAGAGGTTTCACTATTGGTCGATTTGCACTGTGAGACACGGGAAGCTCCGCGAAACCATTGTTAGCATGGAGCGGAAAGTAGGTCGCTGCGGTAAACAATACCGGTTTGTGCATTTCTACGCGGTGTAAGAGCTTACAAACGGCTGCAAATAGTTTCAATCAGCCCCAAAATATAAACAAACCACAGTAAATATAAATGCACACTATTTGTAATGAAGACGTGTGTCTTTCAATTCTTCAGTTTCTTGTTTACCGCAGCGACCTAGTTTCGCGATTTGGCCGAAGTGAGATCTCTCTATACATCTATACTCTCTGGTTTCACCTGTATTTTTTTTTTTTTATTATTATTTTCAACAAAGTAAGATGCAAGATGTAATCTACCATAGATTCCTGTCTTTCTAATTAATCAGTGAGCGAGTCTCTGCAAAATACTGTTTAAAGTTTTATAATATCAAGGTTTTATCATGGACACTCTGCTAATGACGGTGGTCTCGTACAATGCGTGGTTGGGGGGAGGGGGTATAAATCGCCCAAATGGAGCTTACGTACTTTATGAATGGCCCCCCAAAGAAAAAATAATAACAAATACTATGAGGCTCAAGCCAAACTCTGCTTTGGGTGAGATACTGAAAGAACAGTACCGTAAACATTTTACTCTATTTACTAGAGCATAATGACTCAATGCACATTCATGCAGCTGTTCTGAGAGGATTCTAAAAATCTTCAATAAGATCTAGAGTTGGATGATGATGATAATGATGATGATGATGATGGTGGAGGTGGTGGTGGTGGTGGTGGTGGTGGTGGTGGTGGTGGTGGTGGTGGTGGTGGTGGTGGTGGTGGTGGTGGTGGTGATGATGATGCCGTTGATGACATTAGAGATAAAACAATAATCATGAAAAAAAAAACCATCAGTAACTTAAAGATACTCCCTTCTTCCCCAGCGTACATGACCAATCGGGATTCTTGCTTCAGCTGCCCGAATGGTATTGTTCGATGTCACGTGTGTCAGGGATGTGGTGACCAGGTGGGCGCTGGTGTCTTAAAACTTGTACTGTACTATCACACACACAATTACAAGCACGTACACACACACACACACACACACACATCTCATGCACTGACATAAAGCCATGGCACATAATTATAGGAGAATAGGACGGACGGATAGATAGATAGATAGATAGATAGATAGATAGATAGATAGATAGATAGATAGATAGATAGATAGATAGATAGATAGATAGATAGATAGATAGATTGATAGATAGATAGATAGATAGATAAACAGACAGACAGACAGACAAGTAGATAGAGAGATAGACAGACAGACAAGTAGATAGATAGATAGATAGATAGATAGATAGATAGATAGATAGATAGATAGATAGATAGATAGATAGATAGATAGATAGATAGATAAATAGATAGATAGATAGATAGATAGATAGATAGATAGATAGATAGATAGATAGATAGATAGATAGATAGATAGATAGATAGATAGATAGATAGATAGATAGATAGATAGATAGATAGATAGATAGACAGATAGATAGATATTTTCTCTACATTCTAGATTTGGTATGTTGGGTGTACAGACATCGCTATCTACGAGGACTTCAAGTTCAAGACCACAGCTGTCCTAATGACCACGGCCACGCCATCGACGGACACTACAAGTACAACCACTACAACCACATCCGGCCCTGCCTCCAGTGTTACCACAACCACGACATCGCATGGAGGCACGACCTATAGTGGACAATGCAGTTGTCCAACTGGAGTGACCACGGACATCCCAATAAAAACTACAACACCTTATCCAAGTGACTTGTCTACTGCTCGGCCTACAAGTGCTAGTACTACAACCAATTACGTCACAGTTGCTAATGATAGTAACATGGGTGTTACTAATGCTTATAATGGTACCACTGACGTCACTGCCGCTTACAACAAAGGCTATGACGTCACCGTTACACCTAGCAGTACCGATGACGTCATTGTTAATAAGAGCATAAATGAAAGCAATGGCGTCATCAATACTACTTCAGATTATTCAAAGAATCCAGATAATATTAATAGCAAGGGTAGCAATATGCTCACAACTCCATCTTCAAATCCTTCTACAGAAGCGGTTGAGAGACATGCAACATTAGAATATAGAGCAACTACATCGGTAAAGCCACCCCTAAGCATGGATACTACCATATCTAGCCGATATAAAGAATCGAGTCCAGCCCCAAGGCAGACAACTGGTAAACCACCAGACTCCAAGACCAATAGCTCTGAAAAGAACAAGCATAATGGGACAATTATCTCCCCCTCTGCTTCTGATCCTTCCCAGGATCCTGAAAACCGGAAGTCGAATGACGTCAAAACAGTTGTCACAAAGCCAATCGAAACAACTCAAAAAATGAACAACTTTAGCGAAACAAATATACCACAAAACCATACTAAAACCTCCGAAGAAGGTGGTAAAAACCCTGGTAGTATGAATAAGTTGGAAGAAAGCTGTTATGTGACAAATCGCCGTCGATATCCTGATATGAACATGGACAAATGGTGTAGCGACAACTGCCCGGGAATGGGCAGATCTATATGCATGCACCAAACATGCATGCCCACCGTGTGCACAACAACTAGCGTCCTTAGCAACACACACGGTATTACTGAATCTGTACACAACGCAGAGCGGTCTCACAATCCTCCTTTTCCTGGAAATCTAAAAACCCAGAACGGCGTCCATAATCCAAATTTGCAAATTAATGTTTTTAATCCATATAGCCACGTGCATAACTACAACACACCAAATGACGTCACTAGGTCGGTGAATAACAGGATTTTCCCTCACACAGACCAGCGTAGCAATAGGTTGGTTCGGTCACGTAACTTCTCTACCATCGAGTATTCTACCCACAGAAGCAAAGACCTTACCGGGCCTAATATATACAGTCAAGCTAACTCAAAAAACCCATTTCTGAACCGACACATGCAGTTCCAGCACCCAAACCCAGACAGCTATAATCAAAATTATAATTACAGAGACACATTTAATTTTAATCCTTATTCGCATACGACCCAGAACAATGGTGGAGTTTACTACAGAAGAAATATTAACCCTTCAAATCAGTATTCACAGTCAACACGGTTACAAGAATACAAAATGTATCTGAATTACAGAAATATTCGTAGCGAGGCGTCCCCGAATGTACAGGTACAGTCTCTATACATGCAGCGACAACAACTACAACAACCATTTTATTACCCATTGCCGCAGCAGCAAATTACATCTCAGCAACAGCAACAACAGTGGTCCACAAGACGAAACTACAGAGCAGCCAACAGCCCTCGATATACCAGAAATACAATACATACCAAAAATAATCCCACCAGGGGTAGTAATTCTAACAGAATCGACTGGAGGTTATTGCCTTTTATCTTAGCGAGGGACGGTCTTGAATTGAGATAGTCAGACAGAATAGATAGAACTCTATTAAATTTGTTTAAACTTTGTTGTTGTTTTTTTCTTTCTTTCTATTTTCGTGTCTTTCATCATCACTGTTGATGGTGGTTTTCTCTCAGTCTTCTCTTCATTTTCCTTCTTTTTATTTTGTTTTGACCATGAAAAATATTGGTAATAATAAATGGCGGCTCCATTAAATTCGTACCCGCAGGTGCCCGCTAGTATTTTCATTTGTCTACAAACCACTGAAATTCTGTCTAGAACTATAGAAATATTAGAATCATTTTCCCATTATCAGTTGTGAACAAGTTCACTTCTACATCTGGTTATTAATCCACTCTTGCATGACCTCTCAAAATTTGATCAAATTTGGACACAACAGGCCGTTTGGCTCAGAATGAAAGGATCAATCATGTTTTTTTTCAAAACTCACAAAAATTCCTTGCTTTTCATTGGGCCAAAAAGTGTGTCCAATAATGGACCGCTATGCACGAGAAGGTACGTGTTTTTTTTTCACTGACACAATACAAGAATATGATACAGAAACAAGGCAAAAGCATACAGAAAAGAAGCAATTTAATGTAATATTAAAAATGTTATTTCTTTAAACTTACTGGATTTTGCAAGGGTCATAGGAAGGAGTATCAAAACATTTTATAAATGAGCTTGAACATTGAAAAATGAAAAAAAAATGGCTCATATTTGAACTTGAAACTGAATCCCACCATGTTCAATTCGGTAATCTGATTCTAGTGAATTATGATTTTTTAAAAGTACTAGCCGACCCGCGCAAGAAAAATCTTGCAAATTTTTCCGCGTACCAAGCCCAACCGTATATCCAATATTTAGGCTACATTAAAGCGGCATTTGGATTCAGTGCAATGTCTAATACAACTTACTGTCACACAACAATTTCACGTAGAAATACACAGTCGTGATAAGATTGACATTTTTGCCACCAATGTGAATGTAATTTCCGGTCACACTTTTCGATTCTATTATGCGAAAATGCGTCTGTTTTTGCGGCTCAAAAAATTTTAATATAAATAATATTAAAGACTGATTTTTTTTTTTTTCAAAATGAATATGCCCACGTAATTCTTCGTCAAAAATTGAAGCAGTACACCAAGTTTCATAATTTTTGATGGCGTAGTCGCGAAGTTTTAGCTGCTTACAGGTTCACACTCTAGCTCAATTATAGTAAGATCGGAGAATACTTAGCAAATTTAGTCCCTGGGGAAGCACACTGTCAGGTTACCCCGGGTTGGGAAGAACTGCGTTAGGCAGAGGCCGCATTATTAGCTGAATTATAAGTTAACTATGGCCGAAGGCAAGCTTTAACTCATTCCGTAGTTCGTACTGTAACTTTTGTGTATGTGGACGGAAATTCTCAACACTACCCAGTTTGAAGTGTAGGCCTAGAGGTGGTTCAGAAATACTTATCTTTTTCACTCAGTATGAAGTCAAGACAAAACATTTTATTATTATAGCCTACATCAAGGTAAAGGGATATTAATGAACCAGGAGAGGATTTGACGTTTTGAAAAGTTGGCTTAGACCTTACTGTTGGAAAATCGGTGTCCAGTCGAGCCGAATAATGATATTGGGCATTCCGTAGCGATGAGCGACCACATAAAAAGCTGCCACTTTGCGTCGCTGGCAACTGAACAAGACTGGATTCTTTAAATGATTGTAAAGCCATGGAGCAAAAGCAGGATTTCTTTTTTTGTAGAGCAATAATTTTAATTACTACAGAACGGCAGTAAGCAAAAAGAAAAGTGCTTAATTGCCACTAATATTTTAGCTTCTCCCTTTCTAATGCAAAGCGGGCGAATTTGCAGGGTGAGAGGAGGGGAGAGTGTATCTTCATTCACAAATGTCACATTTGAAGTATTGCCGACCTGTATACTTCACAAAATAAACGAACACCATGTGCTGCGTATGTGTTTACTAAACAAAATGCCCCCTGCGCACACACTAGGCCTATTATATAGTAGCTTAATTACTTTCACCCGTTCAGCATTGCGTCTCCCACCTTTTCCCCCCGTTAGGCAAAGAAACAAACAAAAAATATTGATGAGGGGATACGGATACCCTGGGCTGGGATGGTTACGGTGTGGAATATTAACTGCATTCTCTTTGCAGTCTTTGACCGATTTGTCGGTAAGCCTGCCAACTTCAAATTAAAATCAGGCTACATTCTAACAAATAACAGCCCCCAGCCCCCTCCCCCCCCCCCTACAGTTTGCCCAGGATTAGTGTGACGAGATGAGCAAGTTAAACAAATTCAAGCAAGTTTACAAAAGGCAATTTAATATTTTCGAGTCCTCGAACAACAACAACATAGATATTATTATATCTGTGTAAATTAAGATACAGCAACAGTAAGATTTGTTTCGAGATTGTTTCAATCACTGACTGTTATTTCAAAATGTTTTGTGACGACTGGAGAAAAGTTCCATTAGTGGTTAAAAGAAGAAAAAAACAGCATGCCTATATATATTTGTCATTAGAAAATCAGCCTACTGAATTTATTCAAAGGCCACCCCTACTCGATGGAACTGATCTATTGGGGATAAACGTACGTAAAGCTTAAAATAAATTTTTTTATTTTCATCAAGGATCACGCATTCAGTTGCCGAATGTATACAGCTGACACACATACGCACACCAACAGAAAGAGAGAGAGAGAGAGTGAGAAAGACAGGACCAAACAAATACAAATGAATGAAACTTCCAAAAAAAAACAACAACATACAAACAAGTGAAGCAAAAAAAAAAAAAAAAACCCAAAATAAATTTATAATACAATATCGAGGAGTATGTGCCATAATTTTATTAGGTAGGCCTAGAAGTGTCATTCCAATTGGGTTAAAAACTTTTCGAGATATGTGTTTGTGTCGTAATGTTTTATGGTTTTAGCCCTTTTGCCTGCCGAGCTTCAATCCTCATTTTCTCGAAAAGGCACGGGTCATACAACAATAATAGTAAATTTATTTATACCCGATGATCATCATCACCATTAGTAGCCCTGTCTGGAACAGACATTGGCAATCATATGGCTCTCCATTCGGATCTGTCATCAGCCAACCTCAAGAAGGAGTTATTGTTGTGACGTTTAAATGTTGTCCACGAATTACGACTGTCCTTGAAAGTTTTTCTCTGTCTACCCCTGCTTTTCCTGCCTTCGATATATTTCACTGAATGCAAGATAGATCTGTTGCCGAAGAGAGAGATGGAATTTTTAGTTCACACTAACTTAAAAAAAAAAAATTATGTACATATTTAACATTTAATTTACATTCTTATTTTGAAGTAGCAACTGCCCCGTTCAATGAACAGAAATAAATAAAGGGAGTAACCTGGAGCAAATTAACAATGACATCGATTTCGCACACTCTCGAAAATAAAACAGATTGGTGAGCAATGCCAGGGAAAAAGGTTTTTATTAAGAAAACAACAACAACAACACCTCTCCGCGGTGGGGAATCCAACCTCCTGTCTCCTGAATGACAAGCGAAGACGGTGTAGTCACCCCCAACATCCCCTGAACAAGGAATATATAAGATCTGTAAGAAGTTTAAGGCTGTTGTCAAAGAAAACTAAAACTGAGCGCTACTTTAAATCGTTTATTCCATCATCAACTAGGATGTTACAATAATGTCGTCATCTTGATCGTAATCTGTGCACAGTTGAATTATGTCCTGCGTGTCAGGTCAATGTGTTTTAGTTAGGGAAGCATATTGTGTGCACTGTTAATTTTGTTAATTTAGTTAATTTATCAGTGTGTGTGTATATATGTGTGTGTGCGCGCTATGTATCATACTTTCTGCTTCTGTAACTGTATTGTTATGTATTCAATGATCAAAACAAATTTCCTTGTACAAGGACGAATAAAATTTATCTTATCTTATCTTATCTTATCTTATAGATGCTAGAAGCCTACAAATGAGCATTTCGTTATCCCAAAAACACTAATAGACATACCGGTACGTCAGTAGTCGCTAAAGAGAGCGTTGCCGGTGCTTGGGATTTAGGGGATTGCCTACATAATTAGGATCTTGGCATTTTTTTTTTTTTTTAGATCTGAGGGTTTTTAGGCTTTGTGTATGTGTCATTATTCCTTTGTTAAAAAAAAAAAAGTCACGAAATTGCCTTCCTCTCGAATTGCCGTTTGCGAATAAAAGTGAAATGGGGCAGTTTGAGTTCGCCTATGTTTGAAGATTTTTTGTGTGTGTGTCACCCGTGAACTCATCACTGCCGTTGCTTGGTTTAAGTCAATGTCTTACAAAATTGTAAATTTTAGATTTAGGCTTTTTTTGTTGAAAATAATCTCGGAATTTTGTACTTCATCTTGAGATTTTTTTAACGGATCGCTTGAGAATTTTGAAAATCCTCACCGGCAACGCTGGTTGTAGACCTGGTCAAAATACGGCAAAAAGACAGTTCTATGTAGTACTAGTAAAACCTCGCGCAAGAAACACGGAAATGATATAGATCTTATAACATGCAAAAGGAAAAGGGAAGACAAATCAAATTTTCGGTACATTAATCTTCATCCGGACAAAAAATGTAACTGGAAAATTGAACCAATAAAATGACTGAACAAATAATAATTTAAAAAAAAACAAAAAAAAACAGACCCTACCAATGCGAGTACTTATAGCTGCCAGTCAAGACTGTAGATCTAGCATTGCACCGAGTGCATTTGAATGAATGAAGAAAAAAACAAGAGCCGAGGGTGGAACTTTTTACCATTGTTTCTTTTGGTCCGGCAAATATTTTTCAGATGATTTGCCAAATTTAAATATTTCTCATTATTTCACCGTATACGTTTCGTAGGGTAGATTTTATCCTGGCAAGTCCAGTAATATAAATGGCCACTAGAGATCGCCTTCGTTGCTGACCCCATGACGCCGGAAGCTCAAACTGTGGTGATAGGGCCTCAGAGTTTGTTGATATTACAGACAATTTTTGGTCTTGAAGCTCTCCAGGCAAGTTTTGCAAACTGGAATGGGGTAGGTCTAGACCTGATTTAATAAACATCGTACACATTTTATCAGAATATCTTTTATCAATACGAAATGCTCTACTTTCCCCTTACCGGCAGGTAGAGTCAGCAGTACCAAATTGTGTAAGCCTATCTGTCGGTCACTTCACTACTACGATTATAAATCTAAGATTTTGAAAACATTTGCAGTTTCAGGCTTATTGCTTCTGCAGAATGGTGGCGTATTGATAGGGCAAGTGTGCAACTACCAAACACTTCAATGCATCCGTACAGTGTTGGAAGTGTCTTAGTTCAAGATCTGGTAATCTAACATATTATGGTCTTTTGCACGGTAATTAATTTGTGCTTTCACTTTTATTATGACGGAGATGGTAAAATAGAAAGAGAACATGATGCACAATGCTACCAACAGAAAGTTCTTATTAAAGAAGGAGAGGCGTTCCATTTGAGTCACATAATATTAATAGGGATAAGCCCACATGGTATACAACATGGACCTGACTTAGCCAGTTTAGGAGCACAGTTAGTACAGTAGTAAATTTAGTAGTATGACTATCACTTTCTAGATAGGGGGGGCGGGGGGTGTTGTGGGCGGAATTTGGAAGGACAAGAGAGAAATGCAGGCACAGGTTTACCCTGGGGTAGTGCTGGGTACCCCATCTAGTAATAATAATAATATTTTATAATGGATGGCATAATAATAATATCCATTTAAAATGCTCTCTATAGATCTGCGCTTTACAGAAGCAACATGTCAACCACAGAGCAGAATGGAGTGCCTGCGAAGCGCTCAACACAATACACTGCTTCTTTCTCTCGCCCTGTCCCGCTCACTCTCTCTCTCTCTCTCTCTACCTCTTTCTATCTCAGAGCAAATTGTAATGCAGCCTGTTACTTAGTGTTAGGCGCAGTTCACAACTCACAATAGTTCATGACTCAAATAATGTTTGAATATTTATTAATAATATTTAATAATGAATGATAAATTTTGTTGTTGCTGGTGGGGGGATGATATGGATAAATTTTAATCTATTATTCTATTAATTTCAATTTTGCCCGGGCAGCGGCATGTTCAGCCTGCACTTTATGATTTCCAAGTGCCAAGGTATCTTTAACATGCGCAACGTGCACACGGGCCCTCTGAATTTTTCGTCCTTATCCGAGAAGACTAGGTACTCGATCCTACCCCCCCCCCCCCCAATAGGATCAGGGACTTGAAAATATGAGAAAAATCCCAATTTCCAACATGCCTGCACTGCCGGGTTTTGAACCCAGGACCCTTGGCATGAGAGGCGAGCACCTTGCCTCTAGACCACCTTGTCCCCAAATCAGTAATCAGTATTTAAATAGCCAATTGACCCAAATGCTTTATCACCTTTTTGGCAAAGTCAAAATCTTATAAAATGTTTTTCTAACATGTTAGTAACATGCTTGACCCCACATGAGGTGAGTAGTGAGAGCAAGCCCATTTCCGACATGCTTTCATTGCAAATGCACGTAAATAATTTTATATTTTGCTTAAATGCACAGCGGGTATTTCCAAGCCGTGGTCATCTCCCCCAAGTTTGCATTCCCACCTACCCCACTAGGCCTACTCGCCAAGGTCATGAATAAAAAAAAAGTACTCACCCTGACCAGCAGCCCAGCAAACTGTATAATTTTTCTGGAAGGAGTATGTTATGTATGTTGGGTACACAACTTTAGTCGGGCACATTACTTCATGTTATGAGTGATAATCACCAAGCCGCCCATTTTCCATAAAATTCATCTTAGAGGACTAGATCTAGATTTAGATCTAACTTGCAACCCCCACCCCCTCATTGATGCTTTTAAAGTGGCACTAGAAGTTAGCGTTTGGTGGTCCCACTGTTTTGCCTTTAGTCTGCCTTCTTGATGCTTCAGTGGCTGATTTGATACTGATTGATGCTGAAATGCGGGGGTATATGGATCCCTACAAGTACAAGACCTCGCCTGTAGGGGGGGGGGGGGGGGACCCCCTTGGCGAGTTAGTTCCCTATATGGATGTTTCTGTTAAGAATTCTGACATTACTTTGATCAGTACATCGAATCCGCCAAAGCGTCAACGAGGCGAACTAAACAGCGGGACCACCAAACACTACCACATGCTACAGATGTCATGTATTCCAAGACACTAGGCACTCATTCCTAGGTAGAGAAATTCCACATGTGAAACACAGTCTCCCATGCACTGCGCTTATCATGAGGAGCACAAACTGCATTTTACCATCACAATAACATATTATGGTCATATTAATTGCTTGATGGCTTGAACTTTAAAACACAATAGGTGGATGAATGGATTAGATTAATTGACCCTTAAGAAAATTAATTTTATAATTTTTGAAACTGTCGTATCAAGTAGACTGCAGTGTTTGTTGAGGAGAAAAGGTAAGGAAGGGCCAAAATTTCACCATAGTGAAGTACTCCCACCACTGTTTTTATTTTTTTATAATAACTTACACAATGGGCTGCTATACATGATGTAAGTGCATTGCATCAAACACCTGTCTGTAAGAGAATAAAAAGCAAAATATTGACTGGGCAGATCAGGAGATTGTTAACCCATGTCCTGCGGGAGGCCACTATATAGGTGATGACCATGCTAATTTAGTCTAGGAGTGGCCTGCTTGCACACGAAAGACGTAACTGACCTCCACCCTTTGTACGATTGGCCTCCCCCTACCTTCCCTCCACCTGTTCTCTTTCACTGTACGTTGTGGCTTTGTTCTATCCCGTCTACTTGAAAGAGAATTTTGCGTTTTATATAATAATGGTTATTTTATGTAAAAGTGTGCCGCCTCTCGGTCAAATGCTGGATTCTTCTAAAGGCGGATTTTTCGTTTCAGAGCGGGTTCTTACGCATGTAAATTACAGTGAAAAAATTCGGTTTTGCTGCAACAGTGAGTTCTAAGGCAGATTGGGTTCTAAGGCGGCGAGTTCTAGACAGAGACTACTGTATTATTGTAATTGTTTATGTGTGAAATTTGGTATTTTTGTTTTATGGTTAGGATCAGTAATTTGGATTATATTTCTTTTGATACTTTCAGGAATTTGCCACTGTGTCAAGTAAACCACTGATTCCTCCCATCTCTGGAAGTGATCAACATATGAGCAGCTACTACTAGTAGTAGTAGCACTGCAAAATTACATCAGTTTTATCCTTGTTTGAAACTGTTTGAAATGTTGATGCTAATCAGCTGATAATTTCATGACAAATACTGGTGAATTAATGATTTTCAGAGGCCATCCATAGTGTGATAAATGGTACCTGAAACTGTGTAACTGTGAGGATGTGCCATTTGTGAAACATTGAAAAGAAAATAAGGGCAATCACAGTGACCAACAACTGTAGCAGTCATGGCAGACAGCCCAGCTTTACCAACCAAAAGCAAAGGAGAGGACAGCAAAGAATACTATTCTGATTCTTCATCAGGGGTTGAGGAGGAAAGTGATAGTGAAGCTGGAGAGGAGGAGAATTCTGAGGATAAAGAGGAAAGTAATCAGAAACAACCACATCCTGATGACAATTCTTCAGAGGAAGACAGCAGTCAGAATCAATCGAGTCAGCTTGGGGCAAAGGAGAGGGCACAAGCTTTATTAGCAACAACAGGCAAGGCTGTGAATCAAGAGGATAGCAAGGAGGAAGAGGAGTCATCTTCTGAAGAGGAAGCAGAGAAGGAGCCTGCACGCCCAAGGCGTGCATGTAGGCGTAAGAATATGAAAGTGGACCTTGATTCTGATGATGAACCATTACAAAAGATCACTTTCAGTAAAAGCTCACAGTCTTCACGGAAAACAGTGGATGCAAGTGGTAGTGAGACATCAGGGGGTGGTGTGAAAGCTCCACATGAGAAAGCAAAGAAGGAAAAACCATTTAAGTGTGACTTGTGTGATGTTGCTTGCACTCAAAGAAACGGTTTGTTAAGACATCGGAGAATTCATACAGGAGAGAAACCATACAAATGTGACGCCTGTGCTGCTGAGTTTACCACCTCATCAGGTCTGAAGCAACACAAATTGAAACACACTGGTGAAAAGCCATTTAAATGCGGACTTTGTGGACAGAAATTTGCTTGGAAAGGAAATTTTGATCGGCATGTTCGGCAGCACTCAGCTAATCAACCTTACAAATGTGCAACATGTGGTGTAGCTTTTGAGTCAGCACCTGGATTAAAACGTCATGAAAGGACACATTTAGGGCCGATGCCTTATAAATGTAACATATGCAGCAAACCATTTGCAAAGGTCAATGATTACTATTACCACAGGAAGAAAGATCATAAAGTATTGTAAATATGTGCATTAATCTGTGACAAATCATCATAAATTTCACGCTTTAGTTAATGTGCTAATCACTGAATTCAAACACTTCCATACTTATGTTAATGGAGTTTTTCTCACACACCTACTTTCTTATATATCTATCTCTATAGAAGGAAAGGTGAGGGTCAGTATTCATTCACACTGTTCCAAATTCTCTAATCGAGTAAGTACCGCTGAACAATTTAAAAGCAATAATTATGTGTAAGAAAATTGTTAGTTTCACTTTGTCAGCTTTAAGAGAAAGCTGTTAATTAACAGGCAACCTTCAACTGGAAGAGTAAATGATTGGTACAAGACAGTCATTAAATTGAATAATTTGATATTTACATGTAATGTAAGCATGGTTGTTTCATGTTTACCTTTCTTGTGCTCATAGTCTGGGAATATGCAGATGAAAATTTTATTTCTGTACTGCATTCACTTTTTATCTAAGTTTGATTGTGACTGCTTTTTGAGATATACTTTCCTGCAGTAGTGCTCAACTTTTTATAGTCACATTTAATTTGAGCCAGCCTAAAAGAGTATTGAACGTGACAAAAAGCCTGATTGTTGTTTGAAATTCATCCAAAAAGAAATCGTTAGCTCAATGTTTCAGTAGTAACCTATGAACTCATATAGTCATTACATGGACATTAGTGAACCTGACGCTGGGTAGAATAAGAAACAGAATAAATCTGACATGGCGTAAATTCTGACAGAAGTTGAGCAAACCACATTACTGGCAAGCTTTTCAGATAGAAATTTGGATCAACTCTCATTGTTTATATAGTTTTTCTCATGACCCATTTACACCCCATAAAATGTGTTTATGCAGATCTGGTACATTAATGAACATCTGTGCAATGAGGGACAAATGTGCTGTAATGTAACAATCAAGCAAAATCATTGAAAACAATTGTCTTTGTTGTATTGTGAATTATTGTACATACCACCACATATTGCCACTGTACTAGCATTTAAATAGATAATGGCCAGACTTTTGGGGTCAGATTTTTAAATATAATATATATCATAAAAAGCCAAAATTGCATTGACCTTTCGTATTCTGATGAGGTCCAGGCCAATACTATCACTGTCAATGTGTCATGTAAACAAAAAACAGATGTACTAATTTATAAAATTAAACTCAATAACATTAATAACCCAATCAGTTGATGCCATAGAAGTTAATCTCGATTTAATATTTAAGCAAAGCTTTTTATATTACATTTGTCAGTATTATGAAATATGGGACAAGTCATTGAGTTAGTGCAGTGATAATAGGTTAGTGCAGTGATAATAAATGGTAACATAATGTTGCACTCATAGTGTAATAAAAGTACAGTATTACAATTTACATGTGTTGGTTGTAGCCTAAATTTCACAACTGTCCTGGTCCCAGCTTGCACCAGTGGAGGAGATTACACGTTACTGTATTCCTAATTATAATATATAAATTATATAATAGCATTGATTGTTACTGTTAGCAGCAAATCCCCCTTTTTTACAAAGCAGGAAAGTGTGCAGTTCTGCCTGTTGTGCATGAAGTCAATCATTTCCATGTCTGTTTTGGGGCATTTATTCTGAAGTAATGAATAAGATTGTGTGGGACTCTAGAACATGGATGAGACATGAAATGAAAAAGAGTGGGAAAGTATTGACACTGACAGTCAGTCAAACAAATCACTTTGAACTGTTTTAATTTAGACTTCTAAATTTGTGCCATCACTGTATCCGACTACTATATTGCCACAATGATGTCAGCAATGAAAAAGTGAGGTCTATTGAGGTGTTTTTTTTTTTTTCTTTCAGAGATAGGAATCCTCTAGAAATGGTTAATTTTGAATTTTTTAATAAGAACCATTCTTCCTCATTACTTTTTTTTTTCTCTGTTATAAGTGTTTCTTTATTTTTCTTTTCTTGTAATTCTAATTCATAACCATTTAAAGTAGAAAGTATTACATAGACTATTTTTAGTGCTTCTATGTTAATTTATTGTTAAACATTACATTAAATGTATGGTCATATTATGTGTGCATTGCAGTTGGCAGTGACATGTATATCAAAAGTTCCGCAAACCTGTTTGTCTGTAGTGCCCATTCCAGATTTCTGAGTTTCAGAAATGAAGACGTTGCAGAGCTGTAACTGTTACCTTTTCAGTAGCTGCTCTTGGTGAAATTTCTAGCACTTCATCCAGATTTCTTTTAGTGTTACGGTACCATTTTTAAGTCAGAATCTACTTTAAGCTGTTATAGCTAGTGAAGCAATTTATAATTGGAGAACGTTTTTACAAGGAAAATATCTTCCTAGCAGCTGCCATTTATAATGAATTGCCGGTACATGTACTATATCGTGTGAAGTATACTTTTATTTGGTAGGCCTACTCCAAACCAATTTTTCAGAAGCACTTTATCAATATGATACATATTTTATTAGATAAGGCTCACTTTTCTGAGTTATTTGATACCAAATTTGTTCTTCTATATCATATCTAGAATTCAGGATTTTAAAGCATTTTGAAAACTGTCAAGTTTGCAGTTTTGGCCCCGAAGCCATTTTTATGTGATAAAATGTAAACATACCACAACTCGCACACTTTTTTGACAACCAAGAGCAGAGTCATTGTGTTATAGGGGCCTCCCGGCAAAGGAAATGGCTATTTTATTCACATTATCACAACCTGGGGGCTTATTTTGCAAAACCGTAAAAACTGACATTTTTGACAAATTTCAAAAAAGCATAAAAAATTGCAGAAACATCACAAAAACTCACAAACTATTCATAAAGGAAATTTAAAGCTGAACACAACAAAATGATATTCTAAGAATTACACAGATGTGAGCGGGCCCCACAAACCTCAACTGAAGTCGCATTTTTTCAGTTTTGAGTTATGGACATCACCATAAAGTATGAAATCTCATCTTTAAATTGGTGTAAAAATTATTGTAATGCTCATTTTTCTGGCTAAGTTATGGCTTTTTAAAGACACCTACCCCCCGGTAAAAAAAATGGCCATTAAAGATGGAGGAGTGATGTTCGCTCTCGGCGAGATGGGCGGCCTTTCTATCTCCCTAGCATCAGTACCTATGGCTTTGAAATTTTGCACGTCTGTGCCAATATAAATGACACATGCTTTATAAACATTTTGTGACAATAGATTCGCTGATTTTGATATTATCGGAAGTTCAATGAACCCCATTATGTCAGAGGCAAAATTAAAGGCATTAAAAGCAATATTTATCATATTTAGAGACTGATTTGAGACCTAATACTTTCACAGAATGTAGAAAAATGGTTGAACTTAAAGTACTGACCTAAATAAAAAAAAATCGTCAAAATATCGGATATTTGTGTTTCATCGCAATTTTCTCCGTTTGGTTCAGTGCGACTTCCATTGAGGTTAGTGGGGCTCGCTCACAAATGTGCAGAGAAATGACACATTTATATTATTCAAATTTAGACAAAAAGGACATTTTCTCAGCTTCATAAATGCACCCATAATTTGACAATGTTGGGTCCAATTATTAGATGCTGAAAGACTGTTGAAAGAACACTAATTTAAAAATTGTCAAAAACAGCAAATGAAAAAAGTCGGAGGTGAATGCATGGTTATTGGTAGAAATCAGTTACATTTTCTTCTTTTAAAGTATATATGGTGACTTACCACCAAAACAATCTTTAACCCTTTGAACACTATTGCCCAGTACACCGGTCAAATTCTACGGCGATATATACAATATTGACCTGTACAGCGGTCAGAAGGGTGACACCGCATATTTGTGCTCCTACGTCATCAAAAGTTGCGTTTGGCCGCCATTTTTTATTCCCAGTTGTAAACAAAGAGAAACTAGAAGCCAGCGCGTAGTTTGGAGAGGTTTTTTGTGAAATTTTCCTGATGAATGCACAGAATGCAAAGTTTTTATATGTATCAAAAGGGGCTCAAAGTGCTGGACCAACTGGCATACCAAGGCCCATTACTGGAGATAAAAGATAATTAAAACATTCTATAATACTCACATTTGCTCCCTATCCATCAATGTTGTGTTTGTTGTATGTTTCCATCATTATATTACTATCTATGAAAATGGCAATTTTGGGCTGGGGGACCAGGGACAGGTGGACCAGTGTTCAAAGGGTTAAGATCACTAACCATTGTTGCTAGGTCACCAAATTTCAATTTCTCTTTACAAATTAACTTTTGATATATATCTCATCTCATTCTTCATTGACTCATGAACGTGTGTTTTGGGTTTATTTTCAGCTTGAAACAATTGCATGAGGTTGTCAACATCTTGATTGGAACTGCAGGGAGGGCCATGGCTTTTTACAACTTCTGCAATCTTGCTGCCACATTGCATATTCTGAAATTGTGGGATCGATCTAACCAACTTTTTTGCTTTTTGTGGCTAATTTTACATTAGCTTCCCTCTCCCTGCTCTCCTTTCTCGTGACAGGGGCTGGACACTTTGCAACTTTGAAAATCCTTCTTTGTTGGCCAGGAGTCATTGCACCAATGTGGTGCATTGTTTTATTTCTTTTCACACAGTGACTAGATTGCCCGTTGTGAAATGAAGGGTTTCCTACCTTTTGCAAAATCTCATTTGACCCAAGACACTACCCATTCCTTTCTAAAGTTTCTTGGGAGAGAAACAAGGCTAAATGCAGTCTCCCCATGGTATGGTGCTTTTCTTTCCTTACTCAGAATGGAATCGTGGATTTTCTAGCAAGTTGTCTTTTAAATTTGAAATGTTTAAAAAAAAAAAATTACTTTCCAGCTTCTGACCTGCTGTCTGACAGGTTTATAGTGGCACTACCTGCCACTTCTCCTCTTCTACATTGAGCAAGCAGGAGTCATCATTTCTGTTGAGAGCGTAATTGGGTTACAAATAAGGGACAAACACATTTTCTTTGTCTTTATCATGCTATACACTTTTTAATTTGTTTTTGGGCACAATCATGATAACAAAGATTCTACCATTTCTTTGATTTCATGTTAAACCACCAAATGATTGTAGAATACAAGTTCGAATTTAAAGTGAAGAAAAAATTTTACTTACCCCTGAGACTGATGAGAGCTGTCAAGCACACACATGGCAGCATCAAGATCACTGCAAGTGGCCACAAGATCTGACAGGCCAGTTGAACGGTTGGTTAAGGGGGAAAAGAACTCAAGATTTCATAGTGATAAGTTCTATACATGTTAAGACATATTTTCAGAACAGTTTTTTCTTTTTTTTCTTTAAATCTCTCTTCATTTTGAGTTAGTTGTCCTATTCCACATATTTGGCCTCGGATGATAGAGAATAGAAGGAGAAAATGGAACTTTAAAAAAAACATCAAAAAGGATACAGATTTCTGAGACGTCTGTGTCACGAAGGCATACAACAAAGTGGTTTGGCGACCATTCTCCAGGTGCGGCCTCTTTTGTGGATGTCCACATGATCCCGTAAATTGCATTGTCAGAATGTCCCGTGGCACAGTGTCGTGGAGAAATCACTCTATGCAAGTAGTCTCTCACCCACTGGGGTCCTCTTTCTGGGTAAATCGACAGAATGCGAGATTGTAAAATGCTGGCATGGCAACTGCATGAATTTGCCAGATCCCCATGTAAGCACCATTTTTACAAATGTCCATGCATTCCCTCTGGAAAATCACTTTCGGATTGTGCCACGTTCAAACATGCTGTAGGCTTGAACTGTCTTAGCATATTTATCCGACACGCAATCTTCATTCAGACACCAGTCGCTGTGGCTAACTAGTTCAACGACAACGCGACAGCGCATTTCTTTGTGCTTTTCTTCATCACCATATGCCAAGACAGATGCATTGTGAGGGAGACAATTACCATCCCCTTCAATACAAATTGCCGTATAACCCTTCACTGGGCAAAAGCCAGCAGCTAATAAATTGGGTGTGAAGCCTCTACACTTGAGTGACTGATGTAACATAATGGGGTACTCAGTACTGAGATCAGTGTTAATCAACCTCTCAAGTTCTCCAAATGAATTCACTTTCGAGAGTGCTTTTGATAGTTGGCAGAAAAGACTCGCTTTGCCATGTGGCCACACATGATGATTTACCACAAGTGAATGGCGCATCCAGGGATCAACATACTCTTTTTTCTGGCAGTCTGTCCCTTCCTGGCATCCAGAACAGAAGCATGCCAAATTTCTTACCCTGAACACACCATTCTCTGCCGATTCCACCTGGTGTACATGGCGGATGGCCTTTACTCCTTTCTCTGCAGATCGTCCTTTCCTGCATATGTCACATTGAAACAGCGAATGCTGCAAATTCCTGGGCATTTGAAATGATGTAAGTATTGCCTAGCACAGCACCAGGAACTGCCTGTTTAATGACAGCACCATGTCTGGAGCCGAAAAAACAGTGTGTTAATTTGATGCCATAATCTGATTGTGCAAAAGACAAGTCCAGAAATGGTTTCTTGCTCTTGAAGTGGGCTGCAGCTCCATCACTCCATAATACAAGCTGGTTCATGTCCACCTGCCTGTTCTGAATGTGGCAGACCAGCTTGTCTGTAAATGCCTTCACAGCATGGGCATCATGCGTGGTGTCTCCAGAAATAAAAGTGACGCATTCTCCACACTGTCCACAGGCATAATAAACCACAGTAGGAAATATTGTGACTTGGGTGTATGAATAATACGCGCTTTGTACTTCTTGTTGATAGAAGCATCTATAATTCTCGCTGAAGTCCACCACCCATGAATGTGGCAAATTTTGTTTAAGCTTTGAAAATTGATGACAGCTGTTGTTCAATTTGGTCAAAGCCACACGAAGGACACTTTCGTTCCATGCAGGCTCTTTTTGGCAGCTCAGAAGTTGCACAGAGTGTCGATTCCACAAAATCATGGAGATTTCCCAAAGAGAGCTTACAATGGTGTCGTAAGGCATTCAATTTTAGATCAATATTGACACACATCTCTCAGAGACAGCTAATGTGCTTCGCCTGTCCTAGTTTCAATACGTTTTCTGGGCGCGGCTTGGCAAATGTAGTAAGTGAGATGTGGCTGCCAGATTCTTTTTTATATTCCTTGTGGAGCTCCCGAATGGTTCTGTTTAGGAAAGATCTGGCCTGTCCTTTCTTGGCCTTCTTAGTATCAGGTATGGGTGTGGTGACATATGGTTTTGAGAAGAAATCACCAATCTTCATTCTCTCCTCGAGGGGAAGCCCATTTCGAGTTTTATGTACAGTTCTTCAGATTCCTCCGGAATGCTTGTTAAGCTGGAAAGCAAACTTCGCCTGCATGCCAGAGTCTTGCTGATCAAAGATTTGTTATCGGGTGGTTTTGTCAGCCCTCGCAGTACTGATTTTCCTAACAATGTTGATTTCCTATCCTTCTTGCTTTTCAGTGTACTCAAATAAGATTTTATTCTTTGGACGAGGTTAATCTTTTTCTCATCCTTTGATTCAATTGCGTGCCCTCTTTCTTTAAGGCCTCTCGAACTTTTTTGGATTTCATGGCCCTAACCAAATTGTGTCTCTGCACTTGTGCAAACTTTGTTGGATTCTTAGGCACCTTTGTGCAGCTCCATGCTCTGCTGGCTGCTTTTCTTAAGGCCGATGGGGTTTTAAATGGTGACTTACGTGGTGAGTGTGCGGTGTGGGTTTCTTTTGTCACTTTTGCAGACTGCTTTTTTGCGTGGTATCTTGCTCTCCTGGATGCAAGATGTGCAGCCTTCTCCTCTGCTGTCATTGGTTGCCTTCTTCTTTGCATTCTTTCGGTAGCCTTTCTATTTTCTTCTGCCTTTGTGGCCTTGCTCCGCTGTGCTTCTTGCCTTGTTTTGTGCATTTCTTGTTTGCGTTTGTTTCTCTCTCTCCATTCTTTTTGCCTTTTCCTAGCAAGCTGCCGTTGACGATCGAGTTTGTCTCCACACAGAGAAGCATTGTATATTCCTACTCTCATTGTCTCATTCTTTCTGAAAACCTCCAATGTTCCTCTTTTAACATGGTAAGATAACCTTTTTCCATATTCTGGAAGGCTGCCATCCCCCTGCACGTTTCCCTTTGTCTTCATCAATGGCTGTCTTTACAATATCTTTTATTTGCATCTCCACATGCAGTTACAGGCCTTTCAGGTCATGATCCTTCCTCAACACTGATTCGCCCCTGATGAATCTCTCTTACCCATGATCTTACACTACTTACAGTTTGAATAGTTGGAGAATGATCACCTAAAGCAGCTTATTGATCTTGATGAATTTCTGGTGGCTTTTTTTCCAAAAGAATCGAAAATCAACTGGGTAATGATTTTCTCAAAATGTTAAGGTAGGTCTATCCCCAGGGGGGCTAAAATGGTATTCCAGGCATGCAAGTTAATTCCACCACATTATTAAGTTCAAAGTGGTTAAAGATTACGATACGAGAAACATTTTGAAAATTTATGCAAATGAGCTTCCAATATGGCCGCCGTGATGCTAAAAATAGAACAATTGTTAAAAAAAACCATAACTCAATAAATAATGCTCTGATTGACTTGAAATTTGGCATCTACAATGATAACAGCAAGTCCTGGGTCCTGAACTAGCATTTTTGGGATTCACTGAATAGTTTTTTTTCTATAATTTTTTTTCTTCTTATACATTCCGAGATAACCCCCGACATTTTTTTTGTGAAGGCAAAACAATAACTTTCACTTATCAGAGAGCTTTTATTCTAGTTCAGACTCTACAGCTGCATGTTAGTAACATCCATGCCAAGTTTCAGGCCATTTGAACTAAAACTGACAGAAATATCATGCATGAAAGATAGGGAATAATGCAAAAAATGTGATTATCAGAAAATGGAAAAAAACATTTTTTTCATGGAAAAAAACATTTTTTTCTGTGTATATTCACTCACCGAAAGCTTTTAGTGACCTCCAGGCGTGTACATATCCCCCTCCTGTGCTTCTGTGTGGTCTATGAAGCCCTTTTTTATTGCCCTTATGGTCTTTCTTCTCTTTTTGGCTGGCTCGGAGGACTTGATGGTGGACTTCAAAATCCGCATGGTGTCTTTGGCGGCGCAGCCCATAGCGGTGTAGCTTCCATACAGTCCAAGTTTTTGGAATATTCTCATCACAGACACAGCACCATCATTAAAGTAAGCTATTGCAGTGAAGACAGCATGCTCAATTGTTTCTTTTTCTGCATAGTACTCCTTCAAACAGCGGTCCCAGATCATTTTGTTTAGACATTCATTGTTGTTTTGCGTTTTGCCATGGAGACATTTGCGAAGAATTTTCTCATCTGCCAGATCATCAAAGATGGGTTGGATGAACTTTACAATAGTCTCAGGCAGTCCATGTTTGTGCTTGTAGTTATCTGGGTCTATTTTGAATTTGCACCATGAATTTGTTGGACATAAATCATGCATTGGAGTCTTCGCCGACGACGCTACATGGTACAGAACAGCCTTGACATCTGCCTGCATCTGCTTGAGATCACCGGCATTCTGGCAAATAGCAAAACCATAGTAGTTCTGTAGGGTGTCTATCTTTTTACTTGTAAGCCTGCCAATGCCACCTAAACCTTTGCCATCACTCAACTTCATCCCTTTATTTTCATTGATGAGGCGGCGGAGCCTTGTCCCACATCTCTTCTGTACGTGTCCAACACATTCCAGCTTTTCGATTTCAGTTTCGCCATATGGGTTTGACTCCGTTACCTTTTTGAAAGAGGCGGAATCCCCGCCTCCAAGATATTGTGTGTAAATGGCAGACAAATTTACTTGGAGGACAAGAAATACCGATTCTAGGTAATTAAAATGTGAATTGTAGCCTGATTTTAAGTTGACTTTTGTCAACACCTCTAAAGTTCAGTGTTACATTCTGCAATATGTCCGACGGCAGGCCTGACTTCCGGAACTCCTCCAGTCCCCATATGTTCGATTGTGCCACTGTATCGGCAATTCCATCGGCCTGGACAATGTTCGACTGTCTGCCGTCCGGCCGTATGTCGAGTAGGGAAAATTTAACCCTGGGGTGACTTGTCACACCTTTCCGCAAGTCTTTTTTTGTGAGAATTTGGTGGTCCAGCTCAATTGCAGACACCTGTGTGACATGTGATGCGGTTTCCACGGCGCCGATGTTGGCGTGGTCGGTGGCCGCCTGATGTAGTGGACGTCGACGTCTTGTGGAGCGCCAACAGTCCGAGTACAGTTGATGATAGGAAAACATTCGCAACATGGCCACAAGATTGCCGCAGACATTGCGTCCTCTTGCACTCAGGCTTTGTGGTATTAGGGCAATGAGTGGAGGTCAACTTGGTGATGGAGCTGGCAGGTTGTGAACTGTCATGAACAAGATTCTCATCTTAACATAGTTTATTCATAAAAGACGATGACAGTTCACAACTGGACAGAGGAATAGACAAAGATATTAATTAGTAACAATACATTGATAGCCTTATGAAGGCATGGGCTTACATACATATTATTACAATACACAATATTCCTACAACAGTATTGCCATTATGAACCCCAATTCATATCGCTGGAGATACAACAATTTTGCTCTGTACCCACGACATGTACAATGCACTACCAGTTACATGCATCTTTCCATGTCTTGTTTCCCTCATCTTTGAGGTAGGCCAGCTGGAGCAGCAACTTGTTATTGGTAAGAATAGGATGTAGCAGAGCCTTTGGTTTTCCTCTTCCAGAATGAAGGAAATAAGCCCTTAGGTTGCGGACAAGATTATCTTCTGTAAAGATTCAGTTGGTGGAGATGGAGGAAAATGAGCTCAATCTGTGTTGATACTGTGCAGGCCTAGAGAGTTAGAATGTAAATTCTAAAGGACGATTGCAGAGTAAAAACAGGGATCAAACCCAACTGTCATGACAGAGTAAAACTGTCTAAAGTAAGTAAACCATTAAGATGTCAGACAGCATTAGACTAAACTGAATCAAAGGCTGTAGATCTGTGCCCTATATGTGTAGATCTAGTTTTAATCTTAACAGTATAATATCGCCCGTTTTGGAAATCAACATAACGAACCTGCTTGGTGGGTTATTAGAATTCATAGAATTTATTGATATTTTATTTTGTATAACAATTCTGTGGCAATTTCATAGTTTTGGTCATGATTGTACATTGTGACACTGTGTAAATAGTTTATCATCCATTTCTTGAGTCTTTGATTGTTGTTTCATGCAATTACACTGTAATGAATGCAGTTTGAAAGCTTTTTTTATTTTTGCTGCAAAGGCCTGTTGCTGTCTTGAGAATACAATCTTTCAATTGAAGACTGGCTTTGAGTGCTTGCTCTCATGTATATAATATACGTACTCATATGTTAAACTGAGATTGCATCAGCTAGGTGTATTGTTAATGGTGCAGCTTCTAATTATTACTATTTATACTGTGACCCAATTTCTCAAACGGTAATTATGCCATAGATGTCAAGTGGGAAAAACTACCACTCTTTATCAGCCCAGGCTAAATTTCAGTCAAAGCCGAAGTTTTGTTTGATTGTGATTCCCGAGTGTCTCTTGTTTGTGTGTGTACAATACATGTATGTTTTTCATGAATAAAATGCTAAATGTGTTCAGTATGACTACTTATCACAACATCCGGCTTAATTACCAATTTGAACAGTGGGTCACATATTTAAATTTCTGCCGTTGTAAAACCTGCTTACTGCACAGCACTTCCAATGAAAATGTTAATGCATGCATCTTATATATGATGATTTGTGACTGGTTGACCCAAATGGCAATATTTGTAGAATCTTTCCTTACCTATTGATCCCTTTCTCTGTCCTGTTAAGTTGTTCCTTTTGTGGCAAGAAATCATTACATTACAGGTAACATTTCCATATATACCATCCTTAATATAGTTACATTTCATCTAGTTTTGGGACTGAACTTAAATGTGTGGAGCCCAGTGTACTGAGATGTGTTTTCTAAATAGAAATTGTGAGTTGACGGCACGGAGTCAGTCATATGTTGCAGCCGCCCAAAGTGAAAAATTCAAACAAAATGATAGTGGGGACAAAAATTTTAAGGTTTGTTTAGCAAACAATATCAGAAATCTGTCTAAACTGGCAGAAAATTCCAAATCTGGTCTTTTCAGTACCAATCATGATTTTTCTCAATTCTTTCAATCTTGGCAACTGCGACATGTATTAGCAATTCTGTGCCACCCTCACAATGAATAAAATTGAAATCACAGTGTAGTATATGTTTTTGGAAGTTAGGACAGAGAAATCACTAAGAGAATCGCTCAAGCGAAATTTTTGGGATCTTTGTAACTAGTTGAAGAGTAATTGTTCAAAGGTAAAAAAAGAGGGTGTGAAAAAGGGCTTATTATCTCCCTTTCAAAGCTGTTCCTGTCAAATGAGGCTATCACCAAGTTTGAATGTTCGACACCAAATACATTGGAGGTTCATTGCATACATGAGGTTGACATGAAATATTTCAGTTTTTAGCAAAATTGATTGAGATACAAAAATGCATAAATTCACTGCGGGAAAATGTGTAGATTTTATGTTATGTTGTTGTTTCAGATTGTTTGATCATGAATGTGACATAACAATGTGTGTGAAAAAGGAGTAATACTATTACATGTATTTGCATTATTTCAGATTTGTGCAAAAACACTGCCATTTTGTGTCAATTTTTGTAAACATGGTAATCCATGTATGTCTTCCCCTGAATCATATATTTCATTGAGATTGTCAGGACTGTGTATTTTATGTGCATTTTCTTTTTAATGTCTAAGGAGTGGATGTCAAAATTTTGTCATTATTTCAGACATGTTAACGGTCCTTCATATACACATTCTACATCATGAGTGTTTAGGGTGTTAGAAAGGGTGTCCAGAATTCTTTTTTTTTTTTTTACGGAAAAAGAGATTTCACTTCTTGGCTTGGGGAACATGGCCAGCCCAGTAAAGTGCAAAACAGTGCTGACAGAAAACATACATTATGCCAATGTGCTTAACCCATATTCTGCTGAGGTTTTATTCTTCCTCAATTTTCACAAATTTAGTGGTCATAAGTCAGGAAATAAAGAAAATTCACTTGATTTGAGCAAGTGTTTTATATTTATGATAATGATCCTAAACAGGCTAACATTTTGGTTCATCCTATCAACTCCCCCCATTGAGGCATTGTATACCTGAACAATATTGGGTTGCTGAACATTGATGTGCTTTTTTTCTTTTGTTGACCATCTTCAGGCCTTTCCAATGGCTTCGAGTCCCACACAGTTACTGGCTAACGTGACAACAGAGTTGTCGTTCCAAGGACAACACAAAAATGTTGTCTCGGCGATCAAATCGATAATCCTAGGCACCATGTCCATGTTTTGAAAGCGCCTTGCTGTCAATGGTTCACCTGTCCACTCTGTTGGTCCAAACTGTGCCAGTGGCCATGAATCCCTGTTCAGATAGGGAGGAGAATAGTGGCATTCCTGTAAAAAAAATTGTCAAAAACAATGTGATACTTCAGGCCAACTCTCTCAGGTATAGCACTGACCAAATCAAGCACCATAGATTACCAAGGCCCAGCTGTTTGTTGTACTTGGCCTGGGCCACAGACTAATAAAGTACCCAGACTGGATGAGCCCATTGTGTGACGTCACAAAACAGCGAAAGGTCATGAACCATCCGCCACATTAGGTTTATGGTTGTGACCGACGCTTCAGCATAGCTACAATGCAGCGGTCGCTAAAAGTCCATACGGTCATCATTGATAACAATAAAAAAAAAAGGCAGATAGACAATAAAATGAAAGGATCTAGGCAAGTTGATGCATTATTAATACATGTACGAGCAATCTTGACAAATAAAAAGAAATTTCTACTGCAGATAGAACTAGAATCGGAATTTCCCGAGCGGCAGCCACGTTCGTTATACGGCCGCATCTCATTAACTTCCGTAAGAAATGACACAGTCTGAAGCTCGTGTTTCCAGTCTGGTTGATTTATTAGTCTGTGGCCTGGGCACCCTGATAGAGGTCCAAGTGAACTACGTAGCCAAGAAGAGTGACTAAAACCCACTGCTTGTACCCAAAATGAATGGGTTTGCCTCGAATGCATTGCTTTAGTCCGTGGCGACCATAATATGGTATCATGATCTCATCAATGCTGAGCGTGTCTTCCAGGGGGAAGTAGCTCAGAAAGAGTAAATTCTTTTTTCAAACTCTTCTATCTGTTCTAACAGTTTTGTTTGTGATAATGTTTCTTTTTGCAACGTCTGCTGCTTTCTTTCTGCCAATCTCTTCCATATTGTATGATTCAAATTGAAGCGTGTGTCATTGTCAGTCACTGCATGATAAATATTCTGCTAGATCTACGCAGGTTTACTCAACGTCAAAGGGTTCTAACCACTCTAGCTAGATCTATCGATATTGGGGTGACGTCTCTCAACTGTCAACCCTCCACAACTCTTGACAAATTCTTAGATCCAAAGGCACTGTTCCCGGGTTTCGGGATCTTGTAAATTCTTTCTCAACATCAACAGCACAATCATCAAAATCATAGTCACTAAAGCTGCAAACGTTTAGCTTTGAATTCCTTGTAATTCTTTCTCAGCATCAACAGCACGATCACCAAAAAATGTCACGGAATTCCAGAGATCAAACAGCCACCCTTAGTTTTTTATCACCATGAGTCATGCCACTTGCTGGTTCCTTCAGTTTTTTTGTGGTCCTGCCGTTGTCTGCTTATAAGTCGTACTGCACTGCGTTTGCGCGTTAACGCCCTGCGCACCCCCTTGACCATTATCATATAATTTTGAACAGAAAGCGCTTATTGATGAGATCAAATGATGAGACCAAATGAACAGTATCGCCATCCAGTCGGACCAGTGTGGTTACTGCTTCCCCTAGTAGTTGGCGAACAGGCAACTCGTCAGTGATGCCTCTTTTCTGCATGTCATCGTTGATGTCATTTTCATCAGAATTCATCCTATCACCTGAGGGTTGGATGTACACACGCCTTCCACTGCACCGTCAGAGTCCCCTTATTCCATTGTTAGTACATCTTGTAGTGAAAACGTTTGTGGCCTGCCTCTGCACAAGGAAAGATAACAAAGACAAACATGTAGGTTGCGCCGTTCTGATTCTAATTACAGAGACAAATAATCTTAACTATGGATTTAAATCAAAATAAATTGGAAAACCAAAACAAATATGTCCTTTTTGTGCCAAATATGAGTTATAAAGAGCAAAAACAAATTCTCATGCAAGTAGTTAATTCATTGATTGATTATGCTAGTAGTAATGGGAAGTAAGTTTCAGGCACCACTTCAAACTGGCGTCCTCAAAAAAGGACAGTACTGCAAATGAATCCACAGGGCCACTTCCTGCTACTGTCCTTAAAAAAGGACAGCTCTTTCAAAGGCAACTGTGCAAAAACAGTCACTAATCCTGTGCTTAACAATGCTCAAGGTTGTCAGTATAACATTTATTGATATGTTCATTCAGCTGAAAGTAACATATTTCATATTTTTGACACATTGTATACTCACCTTTTCCCAAATGTGCTTGAGGATGCCATTTTGGGGATTCCAAATTTTACACATACAAGCACAAATCGCCTTAAAAACTTCAACCAGATTCAGTATTTTCCTTCAAAACAAAAGATTGGTTATTTAGGTATCTGGAAACACATCAAGTTGAGGAAAAAGTGTGAATGTATATTTGTTTCGATTTTTTAAAACAGTGTCCTTAAAAAAGGACACCAGCAGAATATGGGTTAAAGAATACAATGTGACCTGTGAAGTGTGTTAGATTGTTGAATGTATGTGTGTTCACCTTCAGTGGAAAACATAACCATTTGTATTTGTATTTGTATACTACTTTAATCCCATTTGGGAAATTTGCCTGTGTCATTGCACCCAGTTACAACTGAAGCAGGCACGTCGTCACCACAATGCAGCACCGGTCGGCCGTTGTTGTTTTTTGGGGGGAGGGGGAGGGAGTGGATGAATTTTATTTGATTTTTTGCCTGTTCAGCCTGCACTTTTCGATTTCCAACTGCCAAGGTATCTTTAACGTGCATATGGGCCCTCTGAATTTTTTCATCCTTATCCGAGAAGTCTAGGTACTTGATCCTACCCCCTAATAGGATCAGCGACACGAAAATATGAGAAAAATCCCAAACTTCCAACATGCCTGCACTGGCCGGGTTTTGAACCTGGTACCCTTGGCATGAGATGTGAGCACCTTGCCTCTAGACCACTTTGTCTCCTTGACGGTTTCAGTTTGCCCTTATAGGGCATGGATATAATACATGCCCTTCTGAGGGTGTCCTTTATTGAAGTGAGCATTGATTTGGCAGGTCTGTGTGTTTTTTGTGTGAGAAATAAGATACAGGCAGGGGCTTGAAATGGGTTTTTGAATAGGTTTGGGTTTTACTGTGCATCAGCTCAGTAATGGCTATTATACCCCATCATGCACACTTTTTACTGAAAGGAAACTGTCTTGTTATTGGAACTTGAAACAACTTGAATAACTCTATTTCTGTATGCCCCCCCATCCCCCCGCATCAATTTGTTTGTAATGGAAAGTTATTGGTGGGGGGGGGGGGGGGGGGTGGTAGGCGAGAAATAAAACTTGTTGTTTCAAAAAGTTTGTAAAATTCGGTAATAGGGCATTATCGCAAACAGAAAACTTAAGCCATTTTTAAAAAATTATATATAGAGTTTTAAAAAATAGAGAGTAGGCCTAGTCTCATTAAAAATACATGTACTACATAGTCAGGTTGGGAGACTTTTATTTTATTATTAAATCAGCTACAGGAGTTTCTTCCTCTGCACTGTAACTAATGCATAAACAAGGATTTCTCCATACAATTACAAATTGTAGTCTCCAAACTGAGAACAAGATCAGATAACCTGGTATAAACAAAGTAACAAAAGAGATCAAGTTGAGTCTGTTGAGAAATCAGCATTTGCAGATAGATCAGGCAAAGTGAAATATTATGGCTACATTTTTGGTGGCTGTAGAATGTGAGCCATTCAATATTGGTTGTGTTTTTGGTAATGTAAGCTGGGTTTGGATTTTTGTTTTTTTCTTGTTTCTATGTATTGCTTTAACCTTGGATTCTATTTTTATATATCACTAATATCAGAGCTTTTCATTTTCATAGAAACAGCTTTTGATACCCTGCCCTCATGTTAATTTCATAAGACCTTGTGGGCAAATTGCTAGTGGCTTATATTTATATATTTTTTTAACAGTTTTACGTTTAAACAAAACTGCATTTTGTGCAGAACCAGAGAAATAACCATCAAATTGGGTCATTTAAACTTGGATCAAATTCTCTTTGACTGGAAATGCAAGAATTTCACATGTCATTCAAATTTTAATATTTCCAGATCTGTGATAGAGGTTTTAAAGATTTGTGGTGTAATTGTTTTGTGTGGGTGTATGTCTTTTTAACAACAGATCTTAGCTGTATGTTTGCTTATTGTGTGTGATTGGAAGGGAAATTTTGCTATTGTTCATCCTGTTTTCTATTTTTATTTATTGTTTTCTGTATTTCTTTTGATTGTTCACTTAGATCCGTAAAGGATGCATGTACATTTTATAATATACTGTAGATATTCTATACCGTACATAATACACTGTACATTCAGTAGCATGCATTACAATTTTTTATGGCAGAAATAAAGTCAAGACACCCGTGCTAATTGTTAAATGTTGTTCCAATGTTTGCATTGTCTTTCTTACTTGACTGAAGTGAAAGTTGCATTTTTGTAGTTTACAATAATTGTTCTTTCTGCCAGGCCAGGCTAGAACAAAGTCTGTGGGCTTAATTCATGCAGCAGTGAATGATTTTAGTTTTAAAAATGCTCTGATGGTCAGATCATACAAGACCTGAGCACTCACATAGCGAGATTGCCAACACTGTGAGTGCCATTGTTTGTTTTTTTTGTCAAACTGATCTGCCAAGTATGTTGTGTGAAAATAATAGCAGTTGGCTTGATTTTACATGGATTTAACAGCGAGTAATTTTTATTTTTATTTAAATTTTTGGTGACAAGGTCTTTCACAACACCATCATTCATAATTGATGAGGGGTGGTGGTAGCAGAGCATGGTGATCACTCAATAACTGACCAGTGGAATTTACTACTTTTTTTCTTTTGCAGAGCGAGAGTAAAATGAATTGCAGGAAAGGTCACAAAGTTTCCACTGCCAGTACACTGCACTTTCTTTCTCATATTCAAAATTCCTTAGTCGTTCTTTCCTCTGACAAGTGACACCTTTATATTGTCACCATTCCTTAAAACTGGAGTAACTAAAACATTTGAAAAATTGATTTTTTTTTTTTAAAGATATATATATATATAAATGTTCAACTGCATTCAAAGCTACACCGAATGATCTTGGTTCTAGACTTCTAAGCCAAAAAATACAATGTAATCGAATAGCAAACTTTCAAAAAAAGCACAATCACTAGACCAGTAGTGTTAAAATAAAAGTTTTTTCCTTCTCCTGAAAAGTAATCAAAAACAGTTACTACAGTTTTAGGCAACGGTGATGTTCAAATCCTTCTTTCCCCTGACAAGTGAAGTGATATCTTCTTACAGACTTGTCATTCTGTCCTCTATCGCATTCTATACCAGCATCCTTTTCTCCACCCCTTCTCCATTTTTTTCACTTCTTTTTTTGTCCATTATAGTACATGAATTTAGTACAGCCTTGCACCTAGCCATATTGCAACCTACCACATGTCCATGTCCTTCCCTCTCACTCACTGCATTCTTCACTATCCCCTTAGCTTAGGTTTGTTCTTTCTTTCATTTTCAGACCCCATACTGAAATTACTAACCAAAATAACAAGTCAATAATTAGCAAAAAGAAAAAGTCGCATGTAGCAGCACAAAGTATGTATACCATATACAACTTTTTCTTTTTGCCAACTTTTGACTTTACTTTAAGCCTTGCAGTTTTTCTGTGGTTTTTATGATAGTTCGTCTATAACCAAAATAACTTTTCAGTCAACTCAAGAACATAATACATAGTACAATTATGTAGTCCAAATTTATTTTTGTCATGCACAATGGTGAAGGACAAATGATCGTGTGTGTATTGGCTGCTTGGTGAGAAACCAAACTAAATCAATCAATACTCAATGTTCACTGATTGAACACAGACCTCCAACAAAACCAACAGAAAATAAAAAAGTGTGTACATGTATATATTTTTTTTTTTTGTAATTTCAGTTTGGCTGAGACTTTAAAAAAATTTAACATTATTATACATGCTGAGTTGGCTAGTGCAAAAAATGCGGAAAGCTATTTTTAAAGCAGAACTTATTATATAAGTGACTGAACTCTTCTTTAACTTTATTCTTTCTCCACTTTGTACAAAACTTGATTTAAAGCCACAATAAGGCATAAAAAATTGTAATTCTAACATTCCTAGAAAAATGGTAAAAGTATCTCACCACTGGGATTTGACCTTAAACTTAAAACATTGGTCTAATACTATGCATGATGAGTTTTAAGGCCCGTTTACACTAGTAGGTTTTAGGAATAGAAAAAAGGAATGGGGGACCTTTGTGGGAAGAACTCTCCTGGCTTCCTTTTGCTTTCCGATTTCCCCCTTCGAAACATGACCAAAACAAATGATGCGCATCGTTTCTCATTCAGAAAACGGACCAGTGTAAACAAACAACGTTTCGAAGGGGGAAATCCCCAGAAAACAAAAGACCAGAAAGCCAGGAGAGTTCTTCCCACACAGTCCTCATTCCTTTTTTCTATTCCTAAAACCTACCAGTGTAAACAGGCCTCAACTACCAAATTTTACTCAAGATTTTCTCAAAATGCTTTAATCTGGAGACAGAATAAAGCAGCACTGAGGGCCACAAAAAGGGTTTCAGAAAACAAAGTACAATCATATCTGCCTTTATGTCATTGCAAAGTTGAGATTTGCAAACTCAGTAGACTTACCTTCAGTGATATTTCTAAGTGTTCAAATTAAAATCATGCCAGCATGGATGTCCAGTTAATAATAAATAAATAAAAGAACACTACTAAAGAACAAGAAAATATCTGAACTTTGTGTAGACTTTACAACTAGGCCTACAGAATTACATATTATGATTATTATTTAAATATGTCAAATTCTGCCCTGAAATCGTTCTTAAGAACAGATGTTGAAAGCAGAAAGGCACCATCTGTAATACAAATTCAAAAAGACGCAATTTTAAACTTTACCTCAGGAACACAAGGTATGAGACTGGGAGGTTTTAAGAATAACATTCTAATAGTGATCAATTTTACTGATACATGTACATAATTTTGTGAGCGAGCCCCACCAACCTCAACGGAAGTCGCATTGGACCAAAAGAAAATTGCGATGAAACACAAATATCCGATTTTTTGACGATTTTTGTATTTTGGTCAATACTTGAAGTTAAACTATTTTTCTACAGTCTGTGAAAATATTATGTCTCAAATCAGCCTCTAAATATTGCTTTTAATGCCTTTAATTTTGCCTTTGACATCACCTCAATAATGGGGTTCATCCCGATAACTACAAAATTAATAAACCTATTAATATTATCATAAAATTTTCATACTGCGTGTATCATTTATATTGGCATAGACATGCAAAATTTCAAAGCCATAGGTTAATTACAAGTACCCGATGCTAAGGAGATAGTGAGGCCACCCATCTCACCGAGAGCGAAAATTGCTCCTACATCTTTAATGGCGATTTTCTCGGAAGTTGCTTCCGTTTTTGATCGGGGGGTAGGTGTCTTTAAAAAGCCATAACTTTGCGAGAAAAAGAAGCACTGCAATAATTTTTATACCAAATTAAAGAAGAGACTTCATACTTTATGGTGATATTCACAACTCAAAACTGAAAAAAAGCGACTTCTGTTGCAGTTAGTGAGGCTCGCTCACATACAAGAAAAAGACACAAAATGTCCCAAACATTCAGCATGACATCTCAGTACATAGTGCATAGTAGAAAAGATAGAAAATCAAGACAAGCCCAGCCATACAATGATATTCTACATCCTGGCAGGTTCACTGAAGACTCAAGATATACACAATGTACTTAGAGGTGTCAAAAACGCATTAAAACAAACCCAGTTATTTCCCTTTTCAACCCCTCCACAATAGCAAAAGTTCCATTTACATGATATAATGTCATTTGATTGTTATAAACAACATAGCACAATAATCAGGTGAACATCTTAACAGCTTCATCCACACCACAGTCTCTTTGCCACCTGGACCTGATCAATCTCCAGACAGCAAATTGCCTAGAATTTCTATAAAACTGCTGCATAAACAGCAGAACATGAAAACTTTATGATATCAGCACTGCCATGTTATGGATAAAGCCCTTATATCCATTGCTTAAATTGCATGTACATGATTCTCAACCATTTCAAATCGTTTAACATTCCATAGAGTTTTCTGCATTGAAAACCAAAAAAGAAAAAAACAAACAAAAACGATGTACAGCTGATGAAAAATTATAGGTCAAGGCCAATGGGACCCAGTTTGGCTTTCCCAGAATCTCAAGGTGCCATGAATCTTAGACCCAGAATGGCTTTCCCAGAATCTCAGGGTTCCATGATTTTAGGACCTAGAGTGTTTTCCCAGAATCTCAGGGTTCCATGATTTCTGGACCTAGAGTGTTTTCCCAGAATCTCAGGGTTCCATGAACCTTGATCCAGGGCTTCATGATAATTTGAAATAATTGTTATGTCAAACAACACATTTTAGAGAAGACAAGAATTATCCCACAGAAATCTCATTCACGATGCATTCAATAAATTCTTTGATATTCTGCTGGCCACTTTCGTTGGACACCTTTTAGGTACTGCACCTAGACACTCTTGGATGTGCTATGTCACTGGACTACACAAAAGTGTTTGTTAAAACAGTTCAGTTGCTCCAAGAGTGTTTAAGAAATGCTGGTCAAGATCATATTATTACAATTAAGATTAAATTAAACTTGTAACTCACAAAGTCACTTGGAGCTCAGGAAAAGCGAGACATATTGTACCAGTTAACTCCATGAGGCATTCCACCCTTTGTGGTTTAAAAAAATAAAATTATACGTTCACATAATGAAATGGTGAAACAGCCATTCATGTATAATCTTAAAGGAAAAGTTTATGAATTTTACATCACAATGCCCACAATCTCAGTCTTTTCAGTCATTAAGGATTTGCCTATTTACATCATGAGACCGTATGAGGTTTTATTTTACACAATGATTTTTTTCAAGTTTTACAATTAATGATAGGTTTAACAACTGGCAACATGCTACAACAGTTTTGGAAATTGGCTGCAAGTTGGTTACAAAAACACCACTGAAAGTATAAAATTTCGGCTACACAGCCCAAATAGGCAAAATGTTTTTAAAAAATCACAGAAAATCTAGTGTAAAGTCACAGCAGGGCTTGGAACGAAGTGAAAATGTGGTAAAAAAAGAATTTCTTTTGCATTTCTAATTCTTCTGCGATTTATTGTAGCATTTCTTCATTGTTCATCTCTAATGTTTTGTACAATTTGAACCTTTTTTTTCTTTGGTTGTGTTTTTTTTGCCACATTTTTACTTATGGCCCATATAAACTCTACTTTAAAATGATAATGAAAACCAACAAGTTTATATTACTCGAACCACAACATGATAGCCTTATATAATATACTGCACTGTTGAATCAATAATTAATGAAGATTTAGGTACTGCATCTTTAATCTCAGAAGATTTGCCCCTATCATTTTTAATAATTTTGTAGATATTCCCATGGAGAAAGTTTTAGTCTCAACACAAAATACTGAACAAGCAAATGGTCAACGATTTCATCATTGTTTTTTATGAAAATGCAAAAACAAGTTTTATATCAAAACACAAGGTTTCATAGCTTATTTCCATTGTAAAGCATACAATAGGAGCATTCTCAACATTTAGGTGTCCTGTCAGGACATAATAATACTCCTTTTTAACATGACTCGTGTCGCATAGTATTAAATATTATGTCCCACAAAAAAATTTAACATGTGACCCAGTTTTTTTTAGCTGGTAATTAGATCTATGTCACACAGACTGAGCAGGCAAAATAACACTTTTTTTTAAAGCCAATGCTGATTTCAGCTGAAACTGAGATTTTGGTTGATAATGATTCATCACATCTTTTCAATACACAGTACTAACAAATTCTTTTCACAAAACTAGATAACGTATCCTGTGCTCTAATCCATCTGTCCCCCACTCTATTTCTCCAATAAGCTTCAGTTTTGCTTCAGAACTCATGCGCACAAAGGCATGACACACTAAATTGAACCTGTGTCAAATGAGTCTCCACTGTGCTGGGATTACAATGTACATTATTTATTAAAGGGAGCTAAAAAAAAAAAAGATATATGTATTTCATATCTTTAAAACGTTTTTAAAAATTAGCCTGAAACTTGAAAACATGCAGTTGGTGGATACAAAAGCGGTTAGGTTTGACTCGTTGACCCTTGAGAAAATTATTTCTAACATTTTTGAAACTGCCATTCAGGCTGAGCGTTGAGCTAGGAAAAGGAGGTCAAAATGTATCACAATGAAATACTCCTGTCATTATTTTTTTTGTTTTTTTTTATAATACAATAAAACGCCTAAATTAGTTAAAATGTTTGCAATTATGTATGAGTCTATGATGCTATAGGACCAAATCCTACTTAGTTGCCAACCTGACCAGAAGGAACAGGTAGTGACAACTTAATACAACCCTCATTTACCTCACTTAAAATGTAAACAAATATCAATGTTTACAGTATTGTACAAAATTGCTTTTTTCATAATTTAACTTCCACTATGTAAAGAAATGCCCACAAGGTGTCAGATTCCATTCAGCATTCCACCCCTTGTGGTATAAAATATTAAACTACATGATCATGTACTAAAACGGTGAAACTGCCATTCATCTATATATATATATTTTGGTAACTCGAAACTTTGGTCATCTAAGGCTCAGGAACAGCATCACACTCAAGGTTCAAACTTTGCACAATAGCAAAATTAACATGATCTATATTAGAAATTATGAAATGTTAAGGCTTCTATTTTTCATTTTTCATTGTTTCGGCATCATTTAGATCTATTTCAAGTCATGGCTCACCATTTTAAGGTTTCGTTATCACTTCTTGTGATGTGTTCACTATCAAACACACTAACCCGTGCGCAAATCATGCTATTGTACAGGGTGCGCAGGGTGTCAACTCACAAAGGCAGAGCAGTAAGACTTATTTAAAAACAAACAAACAAAAATAAAATAAACAAATAGGAAAAGGCAAGATGAAGCAGGTCCATAATAATCACCCAGAATTGAAACTAATATTCAAACCGATTTATCCCGGGCAGGGCCGGGGACCTCAGCTAGTGTAAATAATCTTAAATGAAAAGTTTACAAGTTTTGAATCAGATTAAAATTTGCAGGGCGACTACCTATCTATCTATCTCAGTTCACTCTATCCACATTTAACCAGTTGTTTTTTTTTTTCTTCCTTTTATAAAGCCCACTGACTTATGGATTTGAGGTGCTTATTTTTACAACTTTCTCATTTGATAGTTACATCCTTTATTAACAGCAGGAAAAAAACTATACATTATATAAAAAAATTTGCCTTTTCAGTGTTAATCCCACATTGTAGCACCCCTCTTTGTCAGCGCTATGTCGTGAAATACTCAGTCGTTGACCAAGTTTTTGTTAAAATGACATGAAATATGCAAGAAAAGTAATAATCATATATATATATAATTATATGACTGTATGTATATGAATAAACAATATCAAATTCCTTGTAAAGATTAAAAAATGAAAATGACTGCAAAGATTAACAGAAGCTCACCACAAACTAAATGTGTTTTATAAAAGAGTATTACAAACACTAAGGGATGTATGTTCAATTTTCAACACATGTTCAACATAAAGTACGTATGTTCAATTTTCAACACATGTTCAACATAAAGTACGTATGTTCAATTTTCAACACATGTTCAACATTAAGTACGTATGTTCAATTTTCAACACATGTTCAACATAAAGTACGTATGTTCAATTTTCAACACATGTTCAACATAAAGTACGTATGTTCAATTTTCAACACATGTTCAACATAAAGTACGTATGTTCAATTTTCAACACATGTTCAACATAAAGTACGTATGTTCAATTTTCAACACATGTTCAACATAAAGTACGTATGTTCAATTTTCAACACATGTTCAACATAAAGTACGTATGTTCAATTTTCAACACATGTTCAACATAAAGTACGTATGTTCAATTTTCAACACATGTTCAACATAAAGTACGTATGTTCAATTTTCAACACATGTTCAACATAAAGTACGTATGTTCAATTTTCAACACATGTTCAACATAAAGTACGTATGTTCAATTTTCAACACATGTTCAACATAAAGTACGTATGTTCAATTTTCAACACATGTTCAACATAAAGTACGTATGTTCAATTTTCAACACATGTTCAACATAAAGTACGTATGTTCAATTTTCAACACATGTTCAACATAAAGTACGTATGTTCAATTTTCAACACATGTTCAACATAAAGTACGTATGTTCAATTTTGATGATTTCTCCCCTCCCCCCAAGCTTTTAATCATAGCCTTAGCTTTAACTCCCCTCCCCCCCCTTGTACAAGCATACATACAGCCAATTGAATGCTGAATGTCCATAATAAGGCTTTACTGTTTCACTAGATACAAAGTTTATGTTTGATTTTTTATATAATTCTCCAGCTTTTTTTTTTAATTGAAAAAAAAAAAAAAGTAGATAAAACCAAAGTATACTATTCTTTACTATAATTTTCAAAAGCACACTAACCCATTCCCCCCCTCCAAATTTCTGTTCACATCCTGGCATCAAGGCCCCCTTTCCCATTCATATACATACTAAACATAATTCATAAAACGTAACATAACATTACTGCTTTGAAAACTTGCCACTTGATCACACTCTCTCCCTTTGAGACAAACAATTACTGAAATTTATTTTAAATAAAGACTGCTAAGGAAAAGGAAAAAAAAACCTACATTTTGATTACAATTGCCACCATTGCATTCTCAAATTTTTGCAGTTCCACTGACCCCTTTGGTATTACTGTTTCCATGGTAGCCAACAACTGATTCACACAACAGAGTGGTATTAATAGTGTCAAGTTTATCATGAATGGTCAGGGACAGAGCTCTTTGACAGATTTCCATATAAATCTCCTAGGGGCCATCCATAAAGTCAGGGGTCATAGTACACAATGTTTTGAACCACTGAAAATGTTTTCGGGTCGCCAGTTTCTATACGTGCGTAACCCTCACACCCCCCTCCCCCCCTTAACAGTACTTAATACATATGAAATTAAAGTTGTCAGGAAAACCTGAATAGTATAATGAGAATTAAAAATCCTCGCGCGAAGCACGGAAATTCGCGGATCCGCGGAGAACTATGACCCCTGTAAAGTACATAAACTGTGTGAAAGGGGGAGGAGGAGAGGGGCTTTGCATATGGAAACCGTATGGGGGGGGGGGGGGGGGGGAATCTGGAGAGCACAGGTATGCTTCTCAAATAATGGTAATGAATTAAATGGTTTAGATTTGTTTCTTGTTTTCCAATAAAATGAGTGCTAGGACTGTAATAAATATCACATTTCTAAATGAAGGAATTTAACAGTCCATGTACAATGCAGCCTAAAAAGTTTTAGACCATCCTTGTCATGGACATTCAACATTCACCATTCTAGTGGTCATACAGGAGTGCTGTAGATCTTTATGTTAGGGGGAATCTCTGCTGTAGATCTTTATGTTAGGGGGAATCTCTGCTGTAGATCTTTATGTTAGGGGGAATCTCTGCTGTAGATCTTTATGTTAGGGGGAATCTCTGCTGTAGATCTTTATGTTAGGGGGAATCTCTGCTGTAGATCTTTATGTTAGGGGGAATCTCTGCTGTAGATCTTTATGTTAGGGGGAATCTCTGCTGTAGATCTTTATGTTAGGGGGAATCTCTGCTGTAGATCTTTATGTTAGGGGGAATCTCTGCTGTAGATCTTTATGTTAGGGGGAATCTCTGCTGTAGATCTTTATGTTAGGGGAATCTCTGCTGTAGATCTTTATGTTAGGGGGAATCTCTGCTGTAGATCTTTATGTTAGGGGGAATCTCTGCTGTAGATCTTTATGTTAGGGGGAATCTCTGCTGTAGATCTTTATGTTAGGGGGAATCTCTGCTGTAGATCTTTATGTTAGGGGGAATCTCTGCTGTAGATCTTTATGTTAGGGGGAATCTCTGCTGTAGATCTTTATGTTAGGGGGAATCTCTGCTGTAGATCTTTATGTTAGGGGGAATCTCTGCTGTAGATCTTTATGTTAGGGGGAATCTCTGCTGTAGATCTTTATGTTAGGGGGAATCTCTGCTGTAGATCTTTATGTTAGGGGGAATCTCTGCTGTAGATCTTTATGTTAGGGGGAATCTCTGCTGTAGATCTTTATGTTAGGGGGAATCTCTGCTGTAGATCTTTATGTTAGGGGGAATCTCTGCTGTAGATCTTTATGTTAGGGGGAATCTCTGCTGTAGATCTTTATGTTAGGGGGAATCTCTGCTGTAGATCTTTATGTTAGGGGGAATCTCTGCTGTAGATCTTTATGTTAGGGGGAATCTCTGCTGTAGATCTTTATGTTAGGGGGAATCTCTGCTGTAGATCTTTATGTTAGGGGGAATCTCTGCTGTAGATCTTTATGTTAGGGGGAATCTCTGCTGTAGATCTTTATGTTAGGGGGAATCTCTGCTCTGGGCATTTACACTTCACTTTTTCTTCTTCTTATTCTTGTTTGTTCATTCTTTTCTTGTTTCTTTGTTGCCAATTCTCTGGCTTTCTTAGCCCTCAAAAGGGCTCCCATTTGGGTTGCTGTCGACCTGTTCTTCCTTTCTCTTCCTTCTTTCTTGTTTTCTAGCCCTCAAAAGTACTCCCCATCAGGCTATTTCTGTTCTATGTTTTGTATCCACAGGTTGGCATCACTGAGTAGACTGAAGGGGAGACTTTCTTACTATGGAAGGGGAAGGGAGGGGTAGTTTGGCTATCCTTTCAGTATAATAGCACGGCACAGTGATGGTGGTGCCTGTGAAATGTGTGTACATGGGGGGTAGGCGGAGCCAACCTTTGTCAAAATTGAGAGTATGAACTTTATGAATGGCCTCCTCAGACAATTCTGTCCTTTTAAGGCTTACCCTGAGGCAAAATGTAGGTATTCTACATGCAACAGGTAATGAATTTACGATATATACCGAGTTCAGGAAGCCAAGAGGGTTGTCTTAAGATGATCAAGGGCATTGTGAGGAACACTCAAAAGTTTGATTATTAATAATTGAAAACCACAGAGGTAAATACAAATATAGTAAAAAAAAAAAAAAAAACAGCAAAAAAAAAACATGAAACTGAAGAAATGGATTTTTAAAGTTTGAAAATCCAAGGGCCAGTAAAACCATTTTTTTTTTTTTTGGGCCACATTTTTACACATTTTCATATACAGCCATGAGAAGATTCTGACCAACAAATCAGAAAGCCAGGCATGCCCAAGTATCAGAGTACATGAAAGCTGCTTCACAAAGCTACATCAGCTCCCACTAACATTAACAAAGCCATACAGATCCACAATTTTTCATTCAAAATTCCTTAATCTGAAAAGCTCTGGAGAAAAAAAAAAGTCTCTTTTCCTGAAAGCCCAAATGGACCATGTTCGTAATTTTCTGGCCTGCTGCAGAATATACTATGTTTCTAAACTGCCTGCAGTAGGGAATTCAGGGATAACACAAGAAACATCTTCCAGCCACTATGATATATCCTATTAGTTGAATTAAAGGGCATGCTTTTGTTACATTTTGTAACTTTGGTTACTTTTATTTGTCTGCTTTATTCTCAAATATTTTAGAATTTTTTTTTTACTGCACAACCAAACTCCATCTTGTAACTCTGTGTACGCAAACCACCACTTTTACATACCATCACATATATATGCATAAGTGGGGTTGGAAATACCATAAAACAACATATAATAAATGATCTCAACACAGGGTCATCCATAAAGTGTGTATGCTCGGAGGGGAGAGGGTGGTCACTCCCAGCACATGAAAAATGCTATTAAAAAAATTCAGAAAATCTTCGGATCAATCGATCAACAGCATGATCTGATTTTCCTTTCCCTTTGCATTTCATCATTTCTTCTGTGCGGCTTTGCTACATACAATTTTTTTCTTTTTGCCATATTTTTACAAATGAAAAATGCATTTGAATGGAGAAGGGGTCTCTAGAGAGCACCTTTTTTCAGTTATGATAATGAAAGTAAAAAGTTTGGTTTTATTCACTTTTTATTTTTGCTCCAAAGGAAGTTTTTGGATTATATAAAAGAAAAATCATATTTCCAATGGAACAATTCAATAGTCCACACAAAATGTCACTTATAGTTCTAAGCTATCAAATGTCTTATCATGGACACTTAACAGTCTAATGGCCGTATCTCATACAAAAAGGGAGTTGGGGTTGGGCCGAGCATAGTACTTTATGGGGGAACCATCAGCTGAAGCCAAATCTGATTGCTCTATATAAAAACTCTTGATTTGCACTAGTAATTCAAATATTGCACATCAATTTCCTCACTTCCATCGATTGTCATGTTCTCGTCAAGGCCAGTTCTCATTTTTGCAGAGTCGTGCACTTATCTGAACATGAAGGAAAAAAAGCCTGTTTTTGCCTCCAGGCCCACCTTGGAATCAACCAGTTGGAAACTTTCACCGACAGTTTTCTTGCAGTAAACGAAAAACATTCTCTCTGATTTGGTCAGTAAGGAATCCAAGTCAAATTTCAATCTAAAAGGAAAAAAAGCATGAAAATGATGATATGTTACATAACAAATACATAAACCATGCTGTGCAAGCTGAACAACTCACACAGACATGGATGCAAATAAGTTAACCTTATTTTAATCTTCTAGTTCATGTTCTAATTTCTACCTTGTGGGGCCTGTCAGACCCAGACTCTCATAAAGAGAAATACTACTAAACACCACTGAATACCTTGTTGGACCTGTCAGACCCAACACTCAAATAGAGAAAAACTAGTTAACATTACTGACTACCTTGTGGGGTTTGTCAGGCCCCAATTTCTCAAAGATAGAAAAACTACCAAACATTACTGAATGGCTTGTGGGACCTGTCCGACCCAGAATTTCAAATAGAGAAAAACTAATAAATACTACTGAATGCCTTGTAGGGCCTGTCAGGCCTAGACATCTCAAACAAAGAAACACTCAGCACTGCCTATTTGTGCCTCTTAAGGGATATCAGACTAAGTTTTAACAATAAAATGCTATACTGGGGGCCGGGTCTGACATGTCCCATATGCACATTATAGGATTAAGTAATGACAAATCAAACCACTGAAACTGAAAAGTTCCTACTTAAAATACATGCTGTCCATAATTTCCATAGAAAAGGTTCATCTCCAGAGATTAGCCTTGCTGATGCACTAATACTTTCATACCTAAGCATCCTTTAGTGGCTGTTTTTAATTCAACACTGAGCTGTCACAGTTTTAGTACACTCTGAGACAACCAAAGTGTTTGAGTAAATGTGTCTCAGCAGCAAATCTCAGCTTAACTTTGGCATTTTTAATGTGGATATATTTTCACACATTATACACACTTGAAGAAAGAAACCCAAGACCATTAATATTATGAATTCTCAGTTTCTTTCCCTTCAAATCAAGCACAATATGACAATGTGAATTTTAATTTCATAGAATACCTGCTGCCTGAAGAAAGTGGAGTGTACCCACAAATGAAGAATATGAAAAAAAAATAATAATAACAGCTCCGCTAAACAATGCAACTCTTTATGACCCCAGCAAAGCACAGTGTGTTACCACATGCCTCTAAATATCCAAACAATACAGTGTGCTTCAATGAAGTACACCGATTTAGTTTTTTTCTCAGTACTTCCAAGATTCTACTTTATAATGAACAGTAATATCTGAGGTATATGGAAAACTCCATGCACATCTGGTCAGTAGCATCTATTTGCTGTCACTTGAAAATGTGAAGTGATTTTAGTGAAACTTGCCTTTCAATCTCCTTTGTGAAAATGGATAAAATTATGTTTGCATTTTTTCATAAATTGGTGAAAATTTGAAAACTCAAGTCAAATTCTCAAACAAACCATTTGATATGGTGGAGAATTGGCCTAAATCACTAATGTGATTCATTAATTTAGGCTTAAATGGAGAATGACATGTTTTTCCCCTAACAGAACTACTTGTGTTTAACCAAATTGTACTAACATACAACAGCATGGTACTATTCTGTGACATTCTAATTTAGACTCAACATTCATTTCTCTGGACATATATAAAGTTTTATAAAAGTTCAAAGTATATTGTCGCTGGAAATAATATATTACCCTGTCACTGTTCACAGAGCCAAATGTAAATGTGGGCAAACCTCTCTAAAAATGTATGGGTCTTAAAGAATTAGGGTAGTTAGAGTTGTCTCAACTTACTTATTCAAGAAACTGAACACTTGTCCACAGTCTAGACAAGAGAAGAAATCATCCCTGCATTCAGTCAGTACTGTGGCACACATAAACACTTCAAATGTATACTCTTTCTGTGTGGTTAAGGCCGTAGACCTGGAGTCGCCACCTTCAAGACCAAACATCAGGAACATTAAAAATAATCATATTGGATTTTTTTGTTTCAACTTTTTTTGCATTGTGACAACTTTCAAAACTCTGATAGCTTCCGCTCACCCCCTTAACAACAAACTATCTGTCTCACAAAATTCTCCCAAACACTAGAAACTATAATGGCTGTATTTCAATATTATTATCTTCTTCCACTTACCACAGGCTGCATTTAATGACACAATGTGTCTGTGTTCCCATAAGAAAATGCCCCATGCTAATACTGCTGAATTTTCTGCCCTCTGCACATTCCCCCCCCCCCCCTCCCCCCCCCCCCCCTTTCTTTTTTTTTTTTTCAAGTAGGGTTAAGAAAATCTGAAGCAGCTGCAGAAAATGCCATTTTGTTCCATGCAGTTCATGGAATCAAAGATGGTAACCAAAATATGAGAAAGAAAAAAAAAATTACCCCTCTGCATGTGCAAGACTGTACCACTGATTCTGCCAAAAACTAAACTTTTCTGACACAATTTACCTGTGTGAAGCAAATTATCACCAACCAAGCAAAAGACCAGTCATTTTCATCAGATTTGTTTGTATAAAACAAAATTCGATTAACAGGAGTCAAAACTAGATATTTTCTTCTGAATTTATCTGTTCAATACAAAGTACCATTAATTCAGCTAAAGGTTAATTTTGTCTATTCTGTCAGAATTTATCTGTATAAAACTATGCACCATTAGCTGGGCTAGACAAGACTTCCCCGTCAGACTGTATCAGGGTACAACAAATTACCCTTAATTAAGCTTAAAGGCCAGACCTCTCTATCCGAATCTATCTGGCTAAGACATAATTCCATTCAGTGGATTTAAGACTGCACTTTTCTGTCAGAATTTGTATATGTAAAAAAGTGCCATTACTTAAGCTAAAAGACTTTTCTGTTAGAATTTATCCCTTTGAAAAGAAGTGTCTTTATCTAAACTAAAAAATCAAAGTTTCCTGAGGCAATTTACCCGTATTTTCAAATTCCCTCATCTCCTCCCTCATGAACGCTTTCTCTGCCTCCAAACTGGAGAGTTCCAGGTGATGGCTCGACAAAATCTCAAAGCAACGTAAAGAATCATTATAGTTGAACTCTCGCTTGAAGCCAAGAAGTAACCATCTGAAAATGAGAATATGTATAATGTGACCCACCTAGTCAAGTTGGTAGCTAAGTCAGATTGGGCCTCACAGGGAATTAACTCATTAACCCCTTTACTGTCCTATTGAAACAGACCGTACATTGCTCATTGGTATCCCTGAGGCAACTATTTATAGATTACAAAAGATCCAGAACAAGGCTGCTAGACTTGTTACTTTATCAAAAACATCACAACATATTCAACCAGTTCTTCAAAACCTTCATTGGTTGCCTGTTAGAGAGCATATTCGATTTAAGATTTTATGCATTGTGTTTAAATGCCTCAATCAAAGCTCACCAGAATATCTTGCAGAGCTCATTGAAAAATACATCCCACCCAAAAAATTGAGATCAGCAGAAGCAAATTTATTAGTAGTGCCCAGATCAAGAACAATCATAGGAGAAAGAGCTTTTTCAGTGTGTGCACCTAAAATGTGGAATGACTTGACTGATCATGTGAAACATTCAAACAGCTTGATCCAATTCAAAAGAAAACTTAAAACAGCGTTGTTTACAAAAGCGTATACGCAGGATATGTAACATTCTTGAGACAGTGATTAGGTATAGGTTGATGAAAATGTGTGTTGTGTGACTGAGAGAACTGTTCAGCGCTTTAGAGCACTCTTCTGTGGAATCAGGCGCTATAGAAATGACTTATTATTATTATTATTATTATTACATCTTAAAATCGATTATGCAAGTGCGCTGCGGATGTACACCATACATCCTAAACAAGGTAGTGAAAGTACATACTGTGGAGAAAAATGTAGCCGCCAAGGGGTTAATTTAGGCATTTCATTCATGAAAAGAATTTGTACATACTGAAAGGATTAAGGAATCATAATCAACCGAAATCCCAGTTTAGCACAGGAATCATCCTTGGCTGATAACTGGGCCCTTTCCCCCAGCTTATTGGTAAGCCATGCCAGCGCTGAGAGCTAGACACTCTCGTTTTACAAGCCTAAAGATAAAATTGGCTGGTGCACGACTGTCCCACTTTGCAACCCATGCATATATTTATCAGTATAAGACAGAATACGAAAGTGACTGAGTGAGTGACTAAATAGATGAGTAAATACCAAAAGGCTGACACAATGCATCAGGAAGTAAATAAATGAATGCATGAATGATGTCAACAAGTCACAGGGTTCCCACACCTCTTCGAGAATGATTTTCCTGGGCTTTTCCCGGGCTAAAATGTTAAATTCCACGACTACTTAAAGCACGAAAATCAGAGAAAAATGAAATTTTTTTTTTTTTTCACTTTTTAGATTTTTTTGTTTTACCCAAGGAGGATCCCACGGCTATTCCACCATTTCCAGGGCTTGACCAGGACTCTTTTTCACATTCCAAAGTCAATATATGGCAAAGAAAAAAGTTGTTTATACATTGCAGCAAAGCCTCTCGTAAGAAATAATACTGAAACACTATAATGAAACGCAAAGGGAAAGGGAAAAGAAATCTGGCTTTCTGTATATAATATTAACTTTAATACAGAAAAAAATGAAAAAGGATGGAAATTGAAAATTTTCTGTGGTTTTCATAACATTCCGTCTTTTTTAAACTTGTAAATTATTGGGCTTTTCCAACCCCCTCCCCTGGAATTTCAGGGCTGCATGGGAACTGTGAAGTAGGAACAATACAGCAAGTGACTGTGGTATCAGAGATTCTGTACCTATGACAGAAGAATAGATTGCCCAGGTCTAAGGTATCCAGATGTTTCAGCAGACCCGGGTCCATCTCTGCCAGTAGCATACGCACTAAATCTGTCAATGAAAAAAAAATGATATGCATTTGGTGTCTCTTACAATGGCATACTAGAATACATCACTGTTGAAACATCTGTGAAACCAAGGGTGTTCAACCTGAGTGTTGCCAAGGCCCTCACAAGCTGTGCGACAGCAAAATATCTTCCAACTCTCTTTCCCTGAGTGTGTGGGACAGAGAGAGAGACAGAAAGAGACAGTTGCTCAGGTGGTAATCAAATCTCTCAAAACGGCCAGGAGGATCCCCACCCCGCACCCCCCAAAAGGTTTTAAAAAAACCCTGTTTTAGACAATATAAGCAGGTGGTGGTTAAAAATATTATTCGAGACACTAAGCTCCCTAAGCCCTGGGACTGGAAGCTGGGCTTGGCAGTCCAGCCGACAGATTTTGCCAGCAAAGTGCCATTATTAATTGGGTTCAAAGACTTTTCTGTCAGAATTCATCTATGTAAAAAAGTGCCATTAATTGAACTCAAAGACTTTTCTGTCAGAATTCATCTATTTGAAAGAAGTGCTATTAATTTAGCTAAAAGACTTTTCTGTCAGAATTCATCTTTGTAAAAGAAGTGCTATTAACTGAGCTAAAAGACTTTTCTGTCAGAATTCATCTATGTAAAAGAAATGCTATTAATTGAGCTAAAAGACTTTTCTGCCTAGTGTTGAACTTCCAAAATTACAAGTAACCAAAATAAATAATCTATCATTTATCAGTTGTGCCACATCACTAATGATGCAGAATATAGAAATAAATAACCAGCTGGGGAACTGACCAAACAATGATTGTGTTAACTAATACTGATCTGTCATTAACATTGACAAACACCAAGTAGGCAATGGGACCAAAATCCTGGCTTGTCTCCGAAGTTTCATTATATGCCCGACAGGGAAAATCTAAATATGGTGTGTTATGCTGCTCTAACAATTAATAAATTAGCTTTTCTATAATCGTAAATATGCACATTCCATGTAACATAATGCATTTCCCACATTTTATGTACATGTAGCACTCTTATTTTTTGTTCTTTCAGGAGTTTCAATTCTCCTTTGTGGATTAATTTTAATCTCGCAAACCAAATTTGTGCTTCTGTTGTGTGAACGAATCAAGTATTCAGTCTCAGGCACTATTTATTACCATTTTTCTATGCAATTGAAACACAATTTACACAAGAATGTCAAAGATTTGAAATGACAACATTTGTTGTAATATGAACTCGTGGCTAAAATTCATTTCAGAAATTGCATGCAAAGAAACAGTCTTTCCCATTGGGATTGTGTAACAGAACGACAAGCCACACCTTTCATCACAAGATCTAAAGACTGGGTACCGGAAAACTGAGCCGGATTTTTAATCCTATTGTTCAAAACTTCAAAGGTAGCTTGTAAAAGCTGTTGGAAGACTGAGCCGGTTTTTGGCATATCGATACTTAATTTTTCTAACGACTAGTCAACCTCTTCCTTTCGCCACTTATTGAGACTGTTTCTTTGCTTTTTTTTCTGGTGAATTTTGTAAGAATTAAATGCATGTAATTATAACAGCTGATTGAAACGGTCTTGATACGTGTTGCCCCCTGCTCACCAAGGGGAGGTGGAAGTCGGATTTTGAGCAGGATAATGTTTATATTGAGAGCTGTTAAAACCATGATAAAAATTGTTAAAAAATATTAAAAGGGGCCTCACAACTTGACGGGCACAAACTCTGCCTGAGACAGCCTTTGGTCATTGTAGTCAGTAATGAGAGTCTCCCTAATTCTCTCACGCTCACGCAAGCGTCTCACAGGAACATTGTGGTACTGATAGGATGATCTGACCTTTATGTCAGTTCGTAGCTGTTCTTCTGCGAGTTTTTCGATGAACAGAAATATGTTTCGATGCGGCGATGTAAAGTGGCTTGCCAAATGTTTATGAAAACTTTTGGATGCATTGGTCGTTCTGACGGAACTTTCAAGACAAGTCCACAAACTGGGCGGGTATCTGGCAGTTGAAGAAATGTAGTTGTCAAAAACATAGTCAGAAAACATTGTGAGTTTGTCATCATCCTGGTCTGGGCACTGGGCCATGATGACAAAAGCAAAGCAATCTTGTACTTCACTAGGCTCAAGTGCCGGTAAGCCAAAAAAGGATTTTAGCCACATTGCAGTTTCACTGGTAGACTTGTACTCAGAAGGTAGTCCAATTTGTTGAAGTTTTCGGTACCATGCTTGACCGACATGAAACTGACAGGCTTTTATTGTAGTCTCTAGGAAGGTGCGTCTACAGGCGGAAAGCATGGCTAGCCTATTGACTTGTGTTAGGCGAGCGCGCACAGTCAGTTTGTGACTGTTCCTGTTGTGTGTTAGCATACTGAGTCTATCCAAAGATCTATCATGTTTATACAGTCCAGCGCTTTAGGGTTGGTACATCAGGCTAATCGATCTAAAGTTCGAAAACAACATAGTCGATATCTACAACAAAAAACCGGCTCAGTTTTCCAACAGGGGTCGGCGGCTTATTGCGCTATGCGTTGCATAACAGGTGAAAAACCGGCTCAGTCTTCCGTACCCCCTAAAGACTATATTTCAATCAAAATTCAATGAAGATTTTCTAACTCGTCACTCATTTTACTGCAAAGAAAAGAAGAGAATATCACTTTCCCAATGCAAGACAGAGAATGTTTCAATTTTACATATTTCAATAATTCATGAACGGAGTGAAAAGAAGGTTGAAATGATAAAAATACAGTGAAAAAAAAAATTTAATACAGATTATAAAAATTTACTCACCAATTTTATATGTCATGCCCTCCTCCATAAAGTCATTGCCAATTTTTTCCATGTAAGTTTTAAAACACCAATACGTCTCCACCTTACAAGAGAAAGGATTGCACATTATCTACCACTTAATAATCAAAAACAACATATTGGAATTCTGAAGTACTAAAAAAACTGCACTGTCAAAACTGGAATTCCCATCTGTCTTTCATATAATTCAATTCATCCAAAAAATATTTATTTCTAACAATCTCACAAATAGACTTGAGTCAGTAAACAATACAATATGTAAAACCATATGATCACCCTCAACTCCAAACTTTTATACCTTGAATGAACAAAGTACAAACAAAAGCATAATTTTTAACTTTCTTATCAAGGAATATCGGGTATTTGAATGGGCTATTCTGCTGTTTCTTTTTTTTCTATGAGCTGAAAAATACTTTTTAATTTCATTTAGGTTTCATACCAAACCAAATTAAACATCATTTTTTTTTCTGGGGGGGGGGCATATCCTCATAAATAAAATGCATGTTGGACCCCATCTGTGATCTCTCTGTAAATATCACAGTGAAAGTGAAACCCAGCCAAACTGACCTCTGAACCCATGACGTACAGAAATCTGGACAATATATCATTCATGCCCTGAGCATAGCCTAGTTTGTCATGGTAGGCAGCAAATGTGATGAGGATTTCTCTCAGCTCTGTCAAACGAGGATTGGCCTTGCCCCTGGACAGGAAAAAAAAAAATGAAAAAACATCAGCATACACAGCAAATTATGACTGACTTTTTGCCAGTGTGATTACACTTTACCATCAGCTATTTCAACCCAGCCCTAATAAGGACTTCACTGACAGTCTAATAGACTTGTGACTAATTTTTTTTGCATTGTTGAAATAAAAGAGCTGTTATGTATTAAAATTTATGAAACAAGTTTTTCTCCCCAAGACTTCTAAATTGCACCAACTAACAATATTACCGTGCCCCAGTGATCAGGTCTTACACAACCTGAAAGAAACGTTAAACCAGTCAAATTCTGCTAAGAATGGCTTGTCAGACCAAAAATTTCATGTTTTCCCTATGATTCATTTTACTATAGACCTACGCTGGCGTCTGCAAAAAAGAATTCTACTGCTGCGAGGTAAACAAAACTTTAATGCAAAGGACCAAAATTTGATGAGACAAGCAAACAGAGTTCACTACCCTACAGAGCTGACTTTGAAAAGCTGATTCCTTTCCACTTTGCAAACTGAAATTGTACACAACAGCTATTTCAATTAAAGTTTATTGCAGATCTAAAGTGAGAATTATGATATCAATTTCTTTTGACAAATAGATTTGGACTGAAGAATTTATGTGTATCGAAACTCCTAGTTTATTTTCAAATTACATAAACATGTGATTATAGGAGCAGAAAAATACTAGCACTCTAAAAACATATTTGAGACTACAGGGATATATTTACATCTCAGACACAAACAAAGGACATTTTGTGGATATTCACGGATTATTTCCATGGATCACAACAGAAGAACATAGAAGAAAATACGAAGCAGCAATCTTCACTTGGTGATCTCCAATCTGGATGGCACTATTTCTCTAGTGCTTCTCCATTCTGGGGTGAGCCAGATCAAGGCTGGCGTGGGTGCCAAACTGGTGGCTCGCTGCCTAATTATTATGCGTCACTCTAAAACATTACTCACTGCCCATACCACACATATATCCATCCTCTGGCATTTTTTTACACTAGCCACCCCTGGTAAGATAAATCTTGCAAATTTTCTTTGTACCAAGCCCAGCCGTATATATCTAGATATAGGTCGCATGAATAATGGCACTTGGATTCAATGCAAAGTGTAGCATCTGCGGGCTACCCCTTGCCCTCCCCCGGTTTTGTTGTTGTGCTGGTGGCTGAGCATGTGTCCACTACTTTTTTCATTTTATTGTTGACAACCGCCAGAGTGTACTGTACCCAGTGACCTGACCTGCTTTTTCTAGTGAGTAGTTTTTTTCCTCGGTCGCTTGTTGTCAGGTGTTTTGACTCGTTCAGTAAATATTAGTATGTTCCCGAATATTCGATAACGTTGTGGATACGAATGTTTACGCCAGATTTGGCCTTGAGTGATGTAACCTGATGACGTATTGATGCGTGATTGGTTAGTTTGTGCGAGGGCAAAGGTAACGTTTATTTCGGGAACTTTCTGTAGGAATGTTTATATATATAGACCTGTGTGAGTGGTTGGTCGGTGAGTAAGTGAGTTTCCTTTTGTGTGGCGTAGATATTTAGTTTCGCTGGTGTCTTCCTAGTAATTTATTGTTCACTATACAGTTATTAAACTTTAGTATTATTTAATCTATCGTCGGATCTCGTGTTTATTTATTTTACAGCTGTAATAGTTTCGTTTTCTAAAGGGTTGTAGTTAGATCAACTAACTCCCCCCTACTATAACGTGCTAGAACAACCTCAGCTGTTACACAAAGTTTAATAGATCATTTTGTAATACCACAATTCCTTAGGGATAAAGTTGACTTTTCAACCACCAGTTCGTAAAGAGAGGCCAGCGACGAAATTTCCGATCACGCTTTTTGATTGTTCTCGACGAACATGCATCTCTGTTTTTGTGGCTCAAAAAAGTTGTAAACAAATAATATAATAAAAAAATAAAAGACTGATTTTTATCCGAAATGAATGTGTCCACATAATTCAATGTCAAAAAGTGAGACAGTATACACAGTTACATAATTTTTGGACGCATAGTCACAAAGTCTTAGCCGCTTTCACCCTCCATCTCACTATAGGTATTAACATTAACCAAAGTCTACCCACAGAGGGACCAGTTAACTCTTTGTGTGCCATGAATCTTTCCACACTGGTTGATACAGGAAGAAAATAGTGGGGGAGATAAATGAAGACTAGCCACAGCAATATTTATGAATAGAAAGTCGACTTTCCTTCTTCCCGAAACAAAATAGCCTCACATTCTTGTGCACCGATACATCAGTGATTGGCACAAATGTGGCCAGCGGAAGACCCGATTCATCGGTGATTGGCACACAAAGAGTTAAGCAGTCCTTTGTTGGTCAAATTTGATACATTTAACACAGCATGTCCGGAGATTACCGTGACTGAACAGGATTAAAGCACAATAAACAAAACAAATATCAAAATCAATCCATTACATTCCTACTTCCTACTACCAACACCATTTCAACTGTTTATACTCTTTATCCAACAAGAAACACAGACAAACATGTCCAATACATATGAGTCATTGCCAAATAAGAGTAGGTCAAATCTACCTGGAAAGAGGTCACCTTACAAGAATCTCAATAAAGTTATTGAAATATCATTTGGCCGCTCACATTTTGAATTGACAAACAAAGGAATGGTTTACCTATGTTTCCAATCAACGTTCAACTTTATATAAGCCTTGTTTTTCTTTTTCTCGGCGTGTTGTTTCGCTATCACTTATCACACGTTTTTGTCGTCAAAAATTCACAAAATTCAAAATCCATTTCAAGTCTTTTCTGTCGAAGAAATTCGCTGTCAAAATAATCTGTGTTTCTAATCTATATTCTGTAGTAATGAAACATGCATTGTTTTTATCATATTCTGCGTAATAATTAAAAGAATGGGTTCTGCTTGAGGAAAATACTGCATTGTCGTCAAAGTATCGTGTGAAAAGTGATAAATTCATGAGGCTGCACCTCTGGGTTTTCTTTGTTCTCTTCAATCAATTTAGTTCCCTGATCTTTATGACATCACAGACTGTAACAGATTACCCAAGCTTTGTTTGAATTCGAAAATGAACGTCTATTTGTTGGTTTTGATTCATAACACACCCCGTCACGCGTGACGCCATGACAGAAAACGTGCTGCGGCGTCTCTTTGTCTCGAGTGTGTGTAGATGAGGTTTTGGTACTGACCTCTTCTTTCCTTGTGGGATACAACCTGCTGACCATGCTGTAAGTACATAAGATATATTTTTATTGTCTTTCTATTATTTGAAATGTGTATTTTATGTCAGGAAAATATAGGAATCGACACGTTGTGATCACTAACATACAAGAAGCATCGAAGACACCATGCTTTGTCAGGTTAATGGCGTCAATAACAAAATGTGGTGTGTTAAGTGTCGCAAAACCCAGAGTGAAATCAAATTCAACAAGCGTTCAGAAAGTCTATGTGCCTAATTGAATTCTGATAAATGTATTGAAGGCTGGGAATTATCTCTTATGCTTTGATGGGAAGAAATTCTGAGCTATTCTTGCTTTGTTATCATCATCACACTGTCGATATTTGGTAGACAAACGTTTTTGTCGTCTCTCTCCCAACCCGTGACGTTAGTGAAACAAAACGAATCGTGCTGTCCTTTTTGGATTCAACTCATCTTGTTAAAGAAAAAAATCACTAACATAAAGCAGACTTTTCTTTTTTTTAATTTGAAATGTGTGTACATATCAGGGAGAGGGTAGTAATCGACACATTGTGATCACTAACATACAAGAAGCATAAAAGACGCCATGGCTTTGTCAGGTTAATTGCGTCAATAACAAAATGTGGTGTGTTAAGTGTCGCAAAGCCCAGAGTAAAATCAAAGTCAACAAGCGTTCAGAAAGTCTATGTGCCTAATTGAATTCTGATAAATGTATTGAAGGCTGGGAATTATCTCTTATGCTTTGATGGGAAGAAATTCTGAGCTATTCTTGCTTTGTTATCATCATCACACTGTCGATATTTGGTAGACAAACGTTTTTGTCGTCTCTCTCCCAACCCGTGACGTTAGTGAAACAAAACGAATCGTGCTGTCCTTTTTGGGTTCAAGTCATCTTGTTAAAGAAAAAAATCACTAACATGAAGCAGACTTTTCTTTTTTTTTAATTTGAAATATGTGTACACATCAGGGAGAGGGTAGTAATCGACACATTGTGATCACTAACATACAGGAAGCATTTAAGACACCATGGCTTTGTCAGGTTAATGGCATCTATAACAAAATATGGTTTCTCAACGCTTTTCTTCATTTTTCTTTGTTATAGTGACATTTTTTCTCCATGTTGTTGATCTCTCCAAGTGTTCATCACCAGCCATGCTGCAGGTCCACATATTTCATGCAAAAATTGAAATTCTTTTGGAATGTTTTTCTTAACACACAATTTCAATAGTTGATTTCAGTTGCTTTTTGTGTGTGTTTCTTTGAGTGTAAAATAGTAAGTAGATCTACAGCGTAAAATACAAGAATCAAACAACTTTTTTTTTCCTTCAACGCGTTGATGTCAAATGTAACTTTCACACATGCAGACATGGCGAAGAAGGAAATACAGTGAAAAATTTGTTGAATGTGAAATTTCATTTCATTTTATTGATCTGATGAACTTAAAGTTAATTAGGCCTGTTGTCTTTTTGTTGTTTTTTCTTTTTTCAAATTGTGACTTAAATAAATTTAATATAATTTTACAGTGGCCTGCTAGAACCTGGGGAAGGTCAAGAGGAAACATGCTAAGACAGCATAGTAGAAAATGCCAACCATGACTTTGCGGCCCAAATCAGCAGCCAGGAAGGTAAGATTCAGAGTGAAAGATTTTGTACAGAGGAAGCTTAACTATCATATTTCTTTGCAGATTTCCTTATTTCCAGATTTAAAGTTTGATTTTTCTGTCTTGAGGTGGGAATTTACTATCAGAAAATCAAAATTGGAATGTGAGGGAAAAATATCCTCAACACCACATCATAAGATAGGCAAAATATGAGCTAATTTCCGACTCTCCAATATATAATATCCAAGAGCCATGTGTGTCGCGGTTGGCGGTGACGCTTAATGTCTGAAGTAGAGGAAATTATAATGGCTTTAGTTTCCCTCCCTTATCATGAACAAAATGAACACAGTAAGCCAAAAAAGTGTTCAGAAATCATGTCAAAACTACAGGTATAAATTGTTTTTGTGAACTGTGATTGTTAAGGCTGGACTGTCACATTTAACTCTTAATTTTTTTTGCCATTGATCATAGATTGAGGAGCCTTTGTCAGTTGGAAAAATACCATAGAATACTTTTTATGTTTCAGAAGAGGTCAGCAGGAATGTGGAGGAAGCTCAGAAGACAGATGCTGAAAATGGCAGAAATGAAGGTAAGATTTAAATGGCAGGTTTTATCCTGAGAAAGTCCTGAATATTTTCTTGCCTAATCTGTATACCAATGTAATAATTGTAAATTAATAAGCAATGCTGCTAAAGCATTTGTTTCCATTTGAAATTGCAACTTAACTCATCCCAACTTGATGGAATCAAATGTGTGTTTTCAGGTGACTGAAAGTGAAAATAAAGGACCTGGTGAAGGCAAAGTTGGCCCTCTTTGGCCTGAAACATTTCTAAGAATGACGGAGAGAGAGTTATATCTCACATGTAGTGTGTAAAACAATTTCTTAAACTTTGTCCATGTCTCGGTAAAGTGAAATGCATTGATAATTACATGACAAAATAATTTTTTAAACAAATAGCGAAGAAATTAGAAATAATTAAATTCTTCTGCTTGGATCCCAGACATGCACAGTTGGAGCTTGCCTTGGATTAGAGTAAGTCAATATGGGGTTATTATGCAATTCGCTAGTGTTTAATCTTTCCCTTAATTTTTGTCGTTAACAGAATACTCGTGGTTGGACCACATCAATTTCAAGCCTCAGAGACTGGGAAAACCAAGAGCAGAACATCAGGCTGCCTACATACAGAGGCTAAGGAAGAATCGGAAAAATGGGCCGCCCGCAGAGAGAAGCAGCTTCAGATCTATGGATAGATCGATCGATAGATCTATAGATAGATAGATAGAACAAGAATTGTTGAGTATTATCTGGAACATTCTGTCGATTGGCCAGGAAAGGGGCAGTACAGCAAGAGATTGAAGGAGCAGAAACAAAAATTCTCAGTCAATCACCTTCAACTTTGTACAATGATTTTTTTTTTTGTTGAGAATCCTCAAATTGAAATAGCAAAACAAACCTTTTTCAGGTGTCCCCCTGCTCATGCATTACCAATGAAATACTCTAAATTTGTTCAGTGCATGTGTGGTATTTGTGAGAATGCAACAATGATGCTCTGTGCCTTATCATCTGTTGGTAGTCAATTTAAGTCTGTCAATGAAGCACTGAATGCCTCACTTTGTCCTATGTCTTTAGGACAGTTGTTGAAGCATACATGCGTTTTCGTCAATGATCATATTGTGGCACAGGTTCTGTTAAGCTGAAAATCATAACAGATTGTGACATCACGGCTTCAGTGAATTACCAGCACTGGGAGTATAATACAAACAAAGTTGGTAGAAAAATCATGAACAGTTGATGAGTTAGTCTACCGTTTTTCTCAAACTTTTGAGCTTACATGTTTGTACACCCAGGTGGCAGTGGCACCAGTTCAATTTATTAAGAAAGAATCTGCCATGTGATACTGCACTTCTTGTGCTTGGTTTTTCAGAAAATCATTCTTGTAAATATCGGTTTGAAGTTCAATCTGCTCACTGGATGTTAAACCAGGTTACTGTCCACCCTGCTGTCCTATACACCAAATATTCTACTTGTGGAGAGCTCCACACTACTTATCATGTGCACTAATATCAGATGATCTCATACATGATTTAATTTTTGTTCATTTTGTTCTTGAGTATGTGTTGCAGCAATGTACGCAAACCCGGTTTGTCATCTTCTCTGACAGCTGTGAGACACAATACAAGTCCAAACTGCCATCCCACCACCTGGGTCAACTCTCAACTAAATATAGTATTGAGAGATGTTGGTTTTTTTGGGGGGAGAAAGGCATGGGGATAAATGAATGTGACGCTTGTGGTGGAATGGTTAAAGCTTTTTTAACCCAGGCAGCGGTTTCAAACAGGATGATATTGAGAGCATTAAAAGAAATATTTGAATTTTTAAATTCCTCCTTGTCCCTTTCAGGATCGGCTTGCTCTCACCATGAGAGGCATTTTCATCGTATAAAAACCATCCCATATTGATAAAACTGCTAAGTCATCCAGTTTGAAAACAATGCCAGGCACTACAAAGATTCACGCTTTGAAGATTCTGAGTAAGGAGAAAATAACAATGTTCAAATAACTTGAAAGATTTTGTACTGATCAAATGGCCAAATACCAAGAAATATGTTGATGATTGTGTGAGTACTGTGAGACAGGCTGAAGCTGTGGCAATGACAGTTCGCAAAATAGTACCAGTGGTGCACATTTATTGAATATGAAGAAGAGGATGATGTTGTTAATGACGAAGCTGTTGTGATTATCAGCGCCGGAGAACCTTTTGAGGTTGATTGTGGGAGAGAGTGTGAAACTGTAAATGAATCATTTGCTTATATTTTATTTAAGGTATGGTTTAACATCAAGTATTGGTGTATTGTCTGTGCTGATTATTTCGGAATTTAAGGATTTAACTTTTAAGGAATTTTCACGATTAAATTATGCTACAATTGATATGTAACTTGTATTTTACTTTTTCATTTTGTTGTCTATAAAAAGAGAAATAATAGTGTGTTTATTTATAATTATTTAATCAGAAATGAAGTGGGGAATTTCCATGCATTAGAACCTCAAAATATGGGCGCCCACTATTATATGTAATTATGTACACAAAATATGTAGTCACAATTGATCAAGGATGTCAAAATGATCGTATTTAATTGTAATAATTGTTGTTTGTTCAACAATTTTTGTTCTTTGAGAACTATTCATTTCAGCAGACTCTGGGTGAGTGAAAGGTATTTATGGTTCTGATTAATGCACACATAGGGCCTACATTTTAAAAATCGGGGGGGGGGGGCTTCTTTTACGCAGTGAGATTGCTTGACAATGTGGCAATGTTTGCATGTGACAATCACTGCTCGACAATATTATTATTGCTCCTTTGGGGTGTATCTAGGTACTGGCAGAAATAGTGAAACATTTTTTACACATTGAGGAATGAATAGGCATGATAGGTAAATTGAGGGGTACAACTCCTACACAAGATTCAGCATGACAAAATAAGAACTTCTGCAAACATCACAAACACTGTTCTACTGATCTGCTTCTGGTGGGTTTGTTGATCTGTGCAGAAATTGTGAGACAGTGGCAGTTTTGCTGAATGGACACGCACAATTGGTTGATAAAGGGACGTAACTCCTACACAAAGAGTTTCAGTAGAAAAAAAATGCTACATTCTAAGCATGAAATTCAATTTCCTGCAATTTTGCTTCTTTGAAAAGTATTGATTTTTTTACGGTTTTCGAGATAACTGTGGTTTTATAGATGGTCGGCAGTTTGCAAAACCAAGGGGCGCAACTCGCTAAGAAATTCTTAAAATATTGAAAGAACGGTTATTATCGATTTAGCTTAGTGTCCTCTTCAACTTTCCTTCCTTAAATAGTAATATTTCACAATGATTGTAGACTAAAAAACCTAAAAATACCGCTAAATAGTAGTTAATATTAGCTTATTATGGCAAGGGCAATAACTCCGGATGAGTATTCAATATATCATCAAAAACAACATTTTTCACCGTTTCTAGATGTGACCTACAACTTTGATTCTTTGGGAAGTATTCAATTCCCCGTAATTCTAGAGTTATGATGAATTACAATAATCTTATTTTAGTAGGTAGATTTGACCCACTCTTATTTGGCAATGACTCATATCACCATTTAACTCTCACCCCGCGCGCTACCGTAAAGCCCGCTGCCCGGTCAGTGACCTTACTCATGGAGAATCTTATCTGGGGTCACTGACCCTTGCCGCTATGCGATGACCACAGATGCTGTCCACGTGGTTCAGTTTTTATTGATCGGTATGAAAACAGTCGCTGCTATGCCTTATCGCGCTTGATAATGAATTAACCAGCAAAACCTTAGTCTGTCAGTCTCTAACCAATGATCTGACTTATGATTCCTAACTGACAGCTGTAGTTTTCGTGAGAACGAAGCATGATAACTAGCCACGCCCTCCCAAGCCCTACACAAATGGTTTCATCCTGATTGACACATACTAATAAACCAATGTGGGCATTTGGGGCAAAGATTATTTCAGAGCTTGTTTCTGATTGGTTCTTAGATACAGACAACTCCAGATGGTGGTCAGCTTGTGAGAAAATGAGATAATATTGCAAATTTGTTGAGCAACAGTTCGCATGTCGATGTTACATCTTTTGAAAGTGTGGGGAGAGCCTTTGAAAGCTTAGTCTTCGTGATTCCGAGCAGTGGTTCACTGGTTAACATGTCCATGTCACAATGCCTTTGATTTAGAAGAGATACAGTGAACAATAAGACGGTGGTTACGTCTCAAAAAGGTCAGTGACCCGCAGCGTGAAAATACGGCTTGCGCGCGGCACGGTCAGCTTGACCTTGCTGACTTTTGCCGCCCGTGCAGGGTGAGCACTTGCGAAACATGGGCGCCATTTGCCGCCTTGCGCAGGGTGAGGGTTAAAAGGCAGCAGGTGCTTAATTTTTTTGTTCTTTATGACACACAAAAAAATATACCAATGTTCTGTAAAAGTTTGACTATCTTTGCTGTGTAAAAAATGTAGTAAAAGTGTAGCACTAAAACGAGTCCAAAGTATTGAAGGAAGGAGTAACCTGAAAAATTCCTGATCTCTGTCTGTGCGAGGAACATCTTTGTCAATGACACGCATACTCGTTCGTAGATTGGCGGTGTCAATTCTCTCTCGATTGACTTGCACCTAATTGTAATACAGAAACAACCAAAAAACAAATATCAGCAATTCACTTTATTCAGTACTGACATTAAAATTGCATGTGAATATCATCACTGCTGTACACTAATGGCACTTTTGAGATATTAAGAAAGAACTGTTTCTTTTCTTGTCATTTGGTGACTTATCCCATTATGATTCTACTGGATTATTACAATATTCCTACATGCATTTCTTTTTCTATAATATTATCTGATAGCCATCGTGCTCAGGAATGCAGTGAACCGTCAGTTGCCTTTTGGCATAGGTCTGACATCGCTCATTATTGTAGAGCAGTCATTAATATGAGGAAATCATTCAAAGATCTATGTAGTATATCAAGAATATTTTCATTTCACAGGAGAAAGTTTCAGTTTTGGTGAGATTGAGATTAACATTTCTGCTTATAATTTCAAAACTCCTAAAGATATTGATACGTCTCTGTGTGAGAATATAGATCTTAGCCATCTTTCAAAATCGTTGACATAAGCAATGAGATGATTTACTGATATGACAATCTTTTACAATGAAATAAAATGTATAAAGCGAAGAGCATCAGATATGGAGTTAAAGAGGCTGCATTTTAAAGTATTCTTGATCGAAAATGATCAATTTATTTTGTTTTTTCAAATGGGAAATTCATGGAATCTATATCAGGATCTACTTTACATCCTGGAACTTGCTTTACAAGCAGATTACAGAAGATCTCAAACAAACTGAAAATCAACTGTTTTGTGTTTGTCAATGTCATGGTTTCTGTATGATTCAGTTTTTGTTCTTCTCCTGCTCATACTCCATCTTGTTTCATTTTCAGTAATGATAAAAGAAGAACTGTCCTTTGGGGAATAAACAATAGGACAAAGAAATCAAGACCGTTCCCGCAAACATGATAAGAACAATGTCAAAGAAAGCCTTACTTCAAGACAACCTAAAGTGATACAGCATCACACCAATAGAGATCCGGACAACTGCCTGGCACAGGCAATGCCAGAGTGCCCTCATAGGGATAGCAAGTGCCTCGCTAATGAAAAGCTGAAGCAATTAGCCTATCAGGCACAGGCTGCCACAGATGGCAGACACACAGCAGATTCCACCTTAACAATATTAATGGACTTCCAATGCTCCTACTCTTTATGATTCTGTAAATCACAACTGGGTTTGTGGAGCCACATCTCGTCATCCATAAAGCTTAATACAGACTGGCTCATTTTTGATATCAAAAGCCAGGCATCACTCTTAATTCCTTCAAATTCCTTCATTTGATTTTGAGATAGTTTTTAATTACTTCAATTTCCTGAAAAGGTCTATGGCACAGAAAAAAAGAAGGTTCATAAAGAAAAACAAAACTGACAGTTTTACTTAGAAACTAAAGTCTGATCATTTCACAGAATCTTTACAGTACCTGAGCTTGTAGCCTCATAAAATCAATTTTTTGGGTCATGTCAGGAGAGCTGTACTGTCTCTGTAGTTGTGGATGCCCAAGTGCATTGAAATCAATTTTTTCTGAAAGAGTTTTAAATATTGATCCAAAGCTTTAATTTGCAAATAAAGAACATAGCTCATACATATTCAGTAGTAATAAACCTTGCCATTCTACATACATGCAAGAAAAACTGTGACTCAAAATAATCTAAAATTCATAAGGTTTTATTCAATAGCATACTGATATGAGACTGCGATGCTCTGTGCTGGATATCACAAATAAAGAATCTAATTATGGACATTACACTTTATAGTGATCTACATTACTGTGTACAACATGATGTGGGCCTACCACTATTTCTGAACGCGAGTCACTAATAAACATTCAAAACTAGAATTCCGAACATGAAATGGAAAGTGCCTGTTGTTTTTTAGGGGTGGGATGCACAGATGTGCCCGTGAAACAAATTTTTGAAAAAATGAATCCATGGCTCTTGCCCTTCATGAAATAATAGTAATCATTATGAGAAATCGCTGGCCCTTTCACAAAACTGCACGTGTTCACATAACCGCAGATGTTACCTCTTTTTTCCCCAAATTCTCTATACTTCCATCTTGGACTGAATTTTATTTATTTTTGGGACTGACTAAGTGGGAATATAGAATTTCAAACGATTTCAGATTTACACAAGTAAAAAAATGTATCTAAGATAAGGAATATATTTCATGTAAAACAGCTTTTCTTTTAATCTCTCCCATACAATTACATCCTTTGCACCTGTGCAGTTTCACGGAAGGGCTGGACATGGAATATCCTAATGTTCCCACAAGTCAGAAGTTAAATAATGAAGCCCCGACTATTGTTCTTCATGAGAACCCAGTTTCAATGAAAAATTTTTATCAGGGTTCATGCACCACTCTGAGAATGTTTTTCTACAGCCTTTTTAGGGCTGAAATTTTAAATTCAACGGCTCCTTAAATGTACCAAAATGAGAGAAATCTGGCAACTGAAATCAGACACGTTTCTTATATGTAATTCAGCATTGCTTAAACGTGTGGGAAATTCCTGGACTGTTCCAGGCTACTACACTATTTCCAGGGCTTTTTCTGAAATGTTCAAATTCCAGGGCTTTTCCAGCGATCCCTGGAATTCCAGGGCTCCATGTCGTCTCTGGCTTTGGCTCACCTGTGTGAGTGGCATAATGTGTTGCTACTGATGTCCTTTCAGCAGGGTTTGTCTCTGTGATGGGATCTTGATAATCTAAATCTGGTGATATGTCAGTGCTTTCCTCTGGTAGCTGATATCTTGCATACAAACCTTGCTCTAGTGGAGTGCCTGGAATAAAAGCAGAAAATAAATGACAGCTTGAATTTCAATTCATTTCAATGAATACAAGAATATAATACAATTTTGTGTCAGTACTACAACAACTAATCCCCCCCCCCCCCCAAAAAAAATGGCCAGTTTTCCTACAGCAATTGAAATTGTAATTACACTAGATGACCTACCGGGTATTGCGCGGAATAAACAATCATGTGCTTTCTCTCCCCCCCCCCCCTCCCCTCCTCCCACCCCCTCTCTCTTTCTCTGTCTCTCTCTCTCATATAATAAAAGTAATAAACTACAGTCTTGCTTCAGAACTCATGCACACCAGAACACTACGCACCAACCTGAATGCTTGGTACGATTACTTTTCAAGACATGCACGGTACTATAAATAAACATGCAAAAATACAGATGTTACATAGCAATAAACATTGTTATTTTTTAAAAATACACGCTTGAAGTAAACAACTTTTAAATATAGCCATCATCTTCCTTATCACAATTACCACCTTCCTGCCAAATTTAAGGCCTGAAGAGTGTATAGTTTGGTCAGTGACTCATGCCAAAGGTTGCAAGTAACTGAAATATATAATAGATAGTAACCCAGCCAGCAACACTATGGAAACCCCATGCTCAAGACTGACGTCAAGTTTGCATATAGGAATGGCATTGTTCCTTTGTAGATCTGTTGGTTACAACATCGTAGCAACATTGGTTTGATGTAGGGAATCCGCCCCCGTGGGAATCCAACCAATCCTATAGAAATAGACGTCAGATTGACGTAGGGCTCCTGTCTGGGAAACTACCTCAATCAAGGCCTAAGAGTGATAACTGAACAGTGAATATCATGCGGTATCTTCTCTATTCAACTTTGTAACATACAACATTATTTATCGTCTCCTAAGCATTTGCCACAATGCAGCAGGTGCGGAACCTGTGAACACTAAGTGTCCCAGATTCCCATCTCATCATATCTGGTATCTTTTGGTTTCACTGCAAAATGATTACTTACTGTTGGGACGAGAATTGACAATCAGCATGGTTTTCCATCTGGATTTCATTTCATGATAACGTACAATGTTGTCAAGCAGAATTGCCTCTCTTTCTCTATAACAAAAACAAAATATGATCAAGAGTTTACAATCGGTATACTTTTGTGGACAAGACAAGACAAGACAAGACAAGACAACAAGACAAGACAAGACAAGACAAGACACGACAAGACACGACAAGACACGACACGACAAGACAAGACACGACACGACACGACACGACAAGACAAGACACGACAAGACAAGACAAGACAAGACAAGACAAGACAAGACAAGACAAGACAAGACAAGATAAGATAAGATAAATTTTATTCGTCCTTGTACAAGGAAATTTGTTTTGATCATTGAATACATAACAATAAAGTTACAGAAATTATGACATACAGTGCGCGCGCACACGCACACACACACACTAATAAATAAACAAAATTAACAGCGCACACAATATGCTTCCATTACTAAAACACACTGACCTGACACGCAAGACACAATTCAACTGTACACAGATTACGATCAAGATGACGACACTATTGTAACATCCTAGTTGATGATGGAATATAAACGATTTAAAGTAGCGCTCAGTTTTAGTTCTCTTTGACAACAGCCTTAAACTTCTTACAGATCTTATGTATTCTTTGTTCAGGGTATGCCATCCATACAGATAAAAAAGGCACTGTAAATTAACAAAATTCTCCCTTGTAATTTTAGGATATTTATCAGTAAGAATGAAACATAAGCAGCTAGCTGCACTGCAACACTGAGGATGAGAATTTCAATCATGGACAATTTAGTAAATTTTGATGGAAAGAAAAGGATTATAAATTAATAAACTTCTCCCATGTAATTTTGGTTTGTTTACAAAGACAGAATCAACCATGAGCCATTTACATTCAATACATCCAGTGTGAAGACCTGGTCAAAACAGGGTGACACAGGTCACAATTCAGGTTCCATTAATCATGCATGTGATCCTAGAATAAAATATAAACTGTCTATTCCATTGCTTAGTGATATCCTCTGAAGTTTTCTTCAGACAAAATATCCTGCAAACTGAGTTTCCAGAACTTGAGGCCCAAACTGTGATTGTTAATATGGGTTCTTTTACATCATGAGCTGAAGACGATTTATCCATATTCTAGAGTGAACAGATATTGCACATCTGATTAATCCTTTCGTCTAGCAAATTATTCATTGATTCAATACATACTAGCCAGAAAATTATGTATTTCATCCTTTCATTTAATTCATGTCTCCTTTCCACACATTTTCTTACCCTCTTATGACCAATATTGTGAACAGAATTCATGTGGGCATGTTAGTTTTCTACAATGTTCTATAATCCAATATCTGGGCCAGTTTTGTTTCGAACAAGTGATCTCTGGCCAAAAAGCCTTTAATACTTTCATATTTTCCCACTATGGCTGATATGATAGGAATTCCCATGACCCCCAAAATTAGTAATTTTATCTTAAGGGCAATATGCATTCCATTATCTTACAGTTATTTACCATGTTTAACCAAGCAGAAAATATTTAATTATTCTATTTGTGTCACTTGGGGCAGAGCATCCTGTGTTTTGTAATTAGGGCATTATCTCTAAGGCCCATATCGCACGAATGACAGTCACAGTACTCGCTGCACTAAGCAGGTTCACCATTTTCATTGGCCTTATTTTCATTTGCAGAATCTCCCACCCTTCATGCCTGGGACATACTGTCGGCATCCCATTTCATTTGGTTTTCTTGCAAATGTATCTTTGATTCAAATGACTGCATAGTAATACAGAATGACGTAAAAGAACAAAACGATAGTAAACATCCTAATTTCTCACCTGGCAGTGGAGTTACATGGATACAATCCAAACAAAAAAGACCACACTTCTTTGCGTATATCTGGCGACACCCCACCTGATCAAAGATAATTTTAATTATTGAAGACTTTTATTGTTCCATATTAAATTGACTTCTTTCCATTAGCAACATTTAAATTCATAAACAGCATCTTAAATTAACAAAGGTCTTCACAAAGAACAAAAGATGAATAGGGGAGAAATTTTCTGCATACTTCGTTTTCTAATTCACTGTCACCAGGCATTACTGAACAGTTTGATCTAATGAACATTATAAGCCATGATTTAAATTTGGTTTTTGTAATACAACTTTTAATTCCTTTCTCTTTTGTGGTGCTCTTCATTATTGCCTAAACCTGCAGAAAAGTCATTATCTAAAAAAAAAAAAAAATCACCATTAGTAAAATCACTGACAATTAAAGAACTGAGCGACAGTTATTGGAGGGGTTCCATTCTGTATTCTCCATTTCTATTGAGATGAAAGTGACAAAGAGCTTTCTTAGAAAAACAAGCATTAAAATTACAAGTTTCGTTGTACAAGTTGATATCTTTTCAGTTTTCAGAAAGAAACTTACCCAAAAATACAGCTTTCCTCAACTGATGTTCACTTACTAACCGACCATCAGCATCTAACATTGTCTCAAACTGTGCACGAGTCAAAGGTTCTGTCCTTGATGTGACTAGCACATCTGTGTCAAGCGCAATCCCAGCTGGTGGAAGTTTTGATGGAATAATGTCAACTTGTTCAAAAGAGTCATCCTCACTGCATGGCCTACAAAGAAGAGAGTTTCATTCAAATTAACAATTATCCATATAATACTTTGAATGATCATCATACTAATTCTTGAAGACGGCTATCTGCTGGGCAAAAAGAGTAAAAGACTTATAATCCAAACAGAAAATGATGGGAAAAAAAAACTCCTGATGGAAGCTATGTGAATTTAAGTTAAACAGGTTTTACCATCAGGATTTTCTCTTAAAACCTTCAGGTTCGTTAACCTATTGATTTGGCAACTGCTCATCTTCAACTATGATAATTGTGAAACAAATCAAGTCAAAGAATTCTGGAAGCCCCACGAACAAATGATTACTTGTGTCTTACAATAGCATAAAATGAAGATGTTCCTCCTGGCTCAAAGTCGAAATTCCAGGCCAACTCCGGCCATGCTGGTAAACCTGAACAAGTGAAACCCCAACAACCACCATGCACTCTTGTTCCATAAATTACAATATAATATGAATAATCAACACTGACAATTTTGATACTGAGAACTGGCATTAACTCTAAAACTCCAAACGCTGCCATGATTATGAATCTGTCTTTAATTCTCATCATAAATGAATTTCGTGATAATTTTTCTTATTTAGCATTACAAATTGAAAAGGTTTTACGTCCAATATCATCACAAGTCCAGTTGTAAATATATAATATGATACATTTATAAACCATATCCCTAAACACTGTCAGTTACCCTTTTCTCAATCAACAACATTCTGAATCATCCACTACAAAGGAGACCAACATGAATCACTCATCTGTAACCTCTGAAATTAATGCCATAAAAAAAAGGGGGGGGGGGGGCCCCAACCAGGTAGTGGAATTGCTACAAAAAATAATGGTTGAGACAAATTTGCCACACTACTTTTATGATGGAAGAGATAAGAAAAGAAACGAGAGTTATGAACAATCTTCCCTCTTTTGTTTTTCATTAATTTATATTCATACTATTTCATATGAACTGGTTAACTAAAAATAGAAGCGTCAACTTGTGACTGTGATACGGCTGTAGTCTGTAGACCATAATATTAATAACTATTTGATAGATCGAGACCTGGATCTAGTCTATTACTGGCTGATGTATAGAACATCAAAATTGTCACCCAAGTACAGACTTTCAGTAGTTTGAAAAAAGCCAAATATTTACCTTTGAACAATATGAGTCATGTTTCTTGGGGTGGAAATTTCAGAAATGCTGTCATAGTCACTGTAGTCCTCCATTGTTGTTGTTTTCATTGTATTTCAATTATTTGGAGTAAGCTCCCTTGATATCATATTTCCGGATGACCTACTTTCTGATAGCTGCACTATTATGGTCCAATATAATTGTGGACTAGAATGTTGTTACAAAAAAAGTATGTGTAAGGTACGTCTTTCAATTTTGTTTTTTGTTTTTTGCTTTAGGGGTGCGTATTTTGAAGCTTTAATTAGCTGACGTTGAGAAAATTAATTGACTCTCTAATTTCTGGAACCGGAGCTGTTATAAATTTACAGTGCTAAGCAAAAATATTTTTAAAAAGGGGGGGGGGGCATGCTCCCCGGATAAACTTTATCTCCTTCTTCTTTCTCTCTTTCCTTCACGCACTCTCTCTTTCTCTCTCCCCCTCTCTCTTATTATAATTTCTCTATCTAGAAAAGTAAAATCTGCAGTCCTAGCTGCTACAGCCTTCATGTGCGCACCAAATTGTACCGAAGTGGTCGCGTACGTGTCAAGTACATGCGATGGGCTTGTAATAACATTATACAAAGCGGCAAATAAAAAACAAAAAAACTTTGACACTTATAATTATATTTTACAATTCAAATTTTTTTTTACAATGTAAAAAAAAAAAAAAAAAAATCCTGAAGCTTGGCTAAAAACAATAGATGATACAAAAGCGACTGGGTTTGGTTACCTGGCCCTTGCGAAAATTAATTTGTATTCTTTTTATTTTTGAAACAGCATAAATATAGTTATTATAATAGGCTGCAGAGCTAAAAAAAATTTTAAAAAGGGGGGGGGGGGGCAAATTGCTTGACAATGAAATACACGTATTCCCACTACCACTATAATAATTTTAAAATATGTTTTTAATTGTCATAATTAAGAGAATGACCAGAATTAAAATCTGTATCGACCTATCCATGTGTTGGGTAATTTTTTTTCTAAGTTATAAAAATGTGGACTATGATAACCATTTTTTGTGTGTGTGTGTGTGTGTGCTCCCTTTGATAAGATGCTCATGGGAGATTGCATTTTGACACACAGCTAGTCTACTTTTTTGGTGCCCACAATTTCCCCACCCAGAAATGGGTGCGCAGATCCTTGACGCACTTGAGGTGTGTAGCACGACTTCAGATTACCGTACTGATTATTGTGGGAAATTTTCTAGATCAGCAGTAGAGAGAGAGAGGGGGAGAGAAAGAGAGAGAGACAGAGAGAACGGGTGGGGGGGGGGGTGCGTGCTCAGCAGGTTTATCCCAAGTAATCTTGGCAATTCGAGCTGGTATTCGAAATAAACTGCACTGGTTTGTTTTTCTCAGATTTCTTCATAGCGCATTTACAGACCGCAGCCATATTTTTTTTTTCCAATACTTGTAACAACATTTTGGCTGCGTTTTTGTGCTAAAGGCGCATACGTGTAGTACCTACCCCTAACCCCGTCCTTATATCCTCAACCTTAAATCATATCGAATCCATAACCCTGCCCTTTCAACCAAACTCCAAACAACAGGAGGAAAACAGAAGTAAACTCTAAAAGAATAATTAATTAAGGCTGTTATGAGCATTTTTTGGAAGGATGTCGGGAAGAGCTCTGGAGTCACAAATGCTTCAAAATACGTACCCCTAGCGCAAAGTATTAGGGGGACGTACGTACTTGTATAGTTGTAATAACTGTTTTTTTTAGTGCATTTTTGTCATTCACATGCTGAAACATGTTTTTGTTCTTTTTAATTAAATTTTGCACCCGGGCAACTTTTTTTCTTCACAAGGGTGATCACTGATCACTAAATACAATAGCGAAAGAATTTAGCGGATGGAAATAAATGAGTTATTTACTACAGTTTTGTGATACGACAAATTCAATTTATCGCAAAAATAGGGAGTTTCGTTTAATTCCAATGTATTGCATAAAAGGGTAGAATATGGGGAACATCCAATGAAATGGCTGGCTAATGCTGAAGTTGAAAAATGTGTCTGTGACAAAATGATACTTATGAAGACTTATGTAAAGTACCATTATTTTGTATTTTAAACAAGATATAATACCTAGCACAGGCTTTGTTTACAAATGGTCTGTCTTCGTGTTCACTATAGCATTAGCAATTAGCCCAGATAATAACATTAGAGTCTCGTGTTTACATGAGGATGGAGGAACAGAGCTAGCCCATCTCCGTTGTAGGGACTATGGCATGTGCTAGAATGTACTATGTATTATGCTTGAAATAAAGCTCATTTTGAAGTTTGAGAGAGAGAGAGATCCCTGGCCAGACCACTGACGCTACAGTATTCATTTTTTTTTTTTAGGAAAATGTTTTGAATCTAGAGATCTATTGTGAGAGGATGAACGACTTTTTATTTTTAATGTGCTTTCATGGTAACTCTGGTGCGTGAGTAAGGGACGGCCACTCATAGTAGTTTATGGACACTTGGCCGAGTACCATTAATTGGATTATTTCCCTTGTAATACTAGCGCGGGACCCGTTATTCACATCACGGTGAAAAGCGCGCACTTTGATTGGTCAGTTGGAAATGTTGACCACCGGGCTTCCAACTCTTATATCATGGCTTTAAGTTTCTTACAACTCGCTCCTTCGTTGTTATCCACCGACAGAAAGACGGGAACCCGAATTCATTGTGGAGAGTAGACAATACCCTATCGGTACAAAATAGGTACTCATGATAACGTTTGTTATCAATGGAGATACGTCGTATTAATGGACGAAAGTATCCCGCACAAATTTGTCCAATGTTGTTAGTCCTGACACTTTGAAAATTTATATTAAAACTATTACCGGGTTTCTGGTATAAGTAGTCAGTTAGAATTTTAGCCGCGCGTTTCTACTTTATATTGGTACCAATTTTGTTGTACTTTGATGCACATATCCTATTGAAATAATTAATAAGAGGGTCTCGGATTTAAAGCAAACTATGAGTTAGACGCATGTTATCCCCGATAATTCCAACCTGGGTCAAATTTATTCAATTATTGCTGGAGGGGACGCTAGAGTAATTTCTGCAGTTTACTGGGATATCTAATTGACTTTTGTGTGCACCCTTTTAACCGTACTGTAAATTCGATTGTGTTAGGACCCTAACCAGTTTTATTGTCGGGCTGGACTCCACGTCCGAACCTTTCACTTGTCCAACTGGACTACGTAATAGCTCTCTCGGACGTCCGCGCTGGCTAATAAATAAGATGCGAGTTCGAGTGGTCAGCACACTCCATCAAAGACGCAGAGACAAGAGCCGACAGCACAGTGAACCCAGACCAGCAACCCGGGCCCGTAGCAGCTCAGAGGCTTGCCGACGCTTGCCATCGCCACCCCGCCCCATAAGGCATGAAGCGGTAGCACAGGACCCGGAGAAACTTTGGCTTATGGCTGGTTGGGCTTCTTTTTTTGGGCTTCTTCTTTTCTGGGTTTCTCTTCTTTTCTGGGTTTCTTTTCTTTGTTTGGGCTTCTCTTCCCTTTCTTGATAGGGTTTTCCCTATGCCTTTTGGTAGCGATACCTTTGTTAGGCTTTTGAATAAATAAGATTGCCAGCAGAACCCTGTGTTTGTTAATCCTGTGTATCCTTAAGGGAGTTACTATTGAACCCACGCAGTAACCACATTACCCACTCGTAGTTCACCCAACATTTTCTGGTGTCAAGAAGTGGGATACACAGAAGGGTTAGTTTGTAGTGTAGAGAGCCCAGCCGTGGAAATTTTTAGTTTGAAGCCCAGCCGGCCAGCCAACCCCTGCCCCACCCCATAGGAACCATGGAGCCACGAAGACCAACGCCCTCCAACGTCAACTCAAGATTCAGGACCTGTATCCCAGTCGTTTCATAAACCATTTCGCCAGAATAGTCCGCCCCCTCCATGAAGTCATCAGCAAGGCAAACCAGCAGAACCAAGGCAGCTACAAGAAGCACCAAAAACTGGGTGAGCTATGGACGACTGAATGCCGACAAGCCTTCCTGGAACTGCGAGATGCCCTCTACAGCGACGCAGTAATGTTGGCCTACCCTGATTTCGACAAGCCTTTCGTCTTGGAAGTAGATGCTAGCCATGAAGGTCTAGGTGCTGTCCTCAGCCAGGAGAAGGACGGACGACGACGTGTAATCTCTTACGCAAGCAGAGGATTGAGGCCCAACGAGAGGAAGATGCGTGGATACAGTTCATACAAGCTGGAACTACTAGCAATGAAGTGGGCCATAACCGAGAAATACCGGGGATATTTGCTGGGCAACTGCTTCACCGTATACACCGATAACAACCCCCTAAGTCACATTCTGTCTTCCAAACGCAGTGCAGTGGAACAACGCTGGATAGCTGAACTCGCAATGTTCAACTTTGATATCAAGTACCGCTCGGGGAAGGAAAATGCGAATGCTGATGCTCTGTCCCGACACCCCCTTCCGGCACCACCCGACGAGGACGCTGATGAATTGGTAACTATTGCTTCCGCCTGCCTGCAGTCTACCACACACCTCCCATTGGAAGTTGCCACCACGGTTGGAGAGGAGGTGTTTGTGAACCATCTGCACCTGTCTCCTGCCAAAGCCCTTATTCCCTCCCTCAATAACGAAGACCTAGCAGCTGCCCAAGAAGATGATCCAGCCATCCAAGTTGTCTACCGAGCAGTAAGGGCGCAGCAAAAACCCACAGCCATAGAGCGCAAAGACCTAACTAGTGACACCCTCGCCATACTGAAACAGTGGCACAAGCTTTCCATCCACGACAGCATACTAGTGCGGAAGATTCTCGACCCAGTCCACGGAGAAGTAAAACAGGTAGTTTTACCATCCAAATATCGTGAAACTGCTATTAGGTTTGCACACGACGGCACCGGACATCAAGGCCCCGAGCGAACACTCGCCCATATACGACAACGGACCTATTGGCCAGACCAAACCAGTATGGTTCAACAGTATTGCCAACAGTGCGAGCGGTGCCAGCGATCTAAGCATCCCCCTGTCCGTGTCGCCAAACCCACTGGTCATCTTGTGGCCACTCACCCCTTGCAAATTGTGGCCATGGACTTCGCAAAAATTGAGCCCACTACTGATGGCTACGAGAACATACTGGTCATGACAGATGTTTTCACCAAGTGGACAGTAGCAGTGCCAACCAAGGACCAGACAGCAGCGACAGTTGTTCGCCACCTCATTCACTCGTGGATTGTCCACTATGGGGTTCCAGAGAGGCTACATTCCGACCAGGGACGGCAGTTCGAGGCTGAAGTGGTACGCCAGCTCTGCAGCCACTATGGCATCACCAAGTCCCGCACCACCGCTTATCATCCACAAGGCAACGGCCAGTGCGAACGGTTCAACCGCACTATGTTCAGTCTGCTGTCCACCTTACTCCCAGAACAGAAGTTAAGATGGCGAGAATACCTGCCGGAATTAACTTTCTGTTACAATGCCACCCCCCATTCTTCCACTGGAGTGTCCCCTTACGAGCTCTTGTTTGGCAGGAAACCACGTCTGCCATTAGATGTCTATCTGGGCGACGAGACACCAGCCTCCACTTCGGTAGGCGACTACGTCCAGCGGCATATACAACGGCTTAACGAACTGAGGGCGAAGGTAGCGAGGAAGGTGGAGTCCACGCACCTTCTGCAGGACGCACGAAGGACAACCCCCCACAACGCCGCCCATCTTCAGCCGGGCGACCATGTCCTTGTCAAGCACCACTATCCTGGTCGACACAAGATCCAGGACCCGTACCCCGGTCCTGTGCACACCGTCCTGTCTGTTCCCCCGCCTCATGGTGGTTACTTTACCATCAGAAACCCAGATGGAGATGCCACTGCGGTCAACGGAGACCTCTTGCGGTTATTTCACCCCCCAGTGGTCAACACACGTCCACAGCACCCGCCTCCACTGCCTGCGTCGACCGATGTCTGGTACTTCCCGGCTCACCACCCTTGCCAGCCACCTGCAGCCCGACCGGACCCTCAACCTGGGATGACAACTTCCCAGCGCCTACCTCCTGTGCGACGGTCCAGCCGCCCACACAGACAACCCCAGAGATTGGACCTCTGACTCTTATTGGTGATTAACATTGGACATTGACTGTGAGTGCAGAAAGAGCAGGGGAGCGCACCCATCAAGACCCCCCGAGTTTCCATCAGGCCAGATGATAGACCACCGAATTCAAGTGAGCTCGCCTCAAGATTTTAAGTTATAGAGTATGCCCATGTTAGCTTTCTCCACAGCTTAGTTACGATTACTTTTAATGCCTATGTTGACCTTACCTTTTTCATTGCACTAGTGCCCTTATAGCATATTGTCTTTTTTTGTACTGTTCGATCCAACGTTAACCCTGATAGTGGTCTGGGACCACCGTTGCAGGTCTGGGACCTGTTGTTTTGTCCATATGATGTAACTTACTACAGCCAGAGCTGAGACTGTTGTGTACATCTTCAGGATGCCAGTAGTAACTTAGCCGGTTCACGCCACCTGTTAGTAGTTATAAAGAGGATGGACCATTGTTGTACTTCGGTTCACTGTGTGTAATTTGCAATTGTTCTACCCTAAGTGATGGTATCATAGCCCCTTAGAGTTTGATTATACCTTCAGTGGTCTTTTGTAAACCTTTGAATTGATGTATGTGTCACGTAAGGGACTAGCGCGGGACCCGTTATTCACATCACGGTGAAAAGCGCGCACTTTGATTGGTCAGTTGGAAATGTTGACCACCGGGCTTCCAACTCTTATATCATGGCTTTAAGTTTCTTACAACTCGCTCCTTCGTTGTTATCCACCGACAGAAAGACGGGAACCCGAATTCATTGTGGAGAGTAGACAATACCCTATCGGTACAAAATAGGTACTCATGATAACGTTTGTTATCAATGGAGATACGTCGTATTAATGGACGAAAGTATCCCGCACAAATTTGTCCAATGTTGTTAGTCCTGACACTTTGAAAATTTATATTAAAACTATTACCGGGTTTCTGGTATAAGTAGTCAGTTAGAATTTTAGCCGCGCGTTTCTACTTTATATTGGTACCAATTTTGTTGTACTTTGATGCACATATCCTATTGAAATAATTAATAAGAGGGTCTCGGATTTAAAGCAAACTATGAGTTAGACGCATGTTATCCCCGATAATTCCAACCTGGGTCAAATTTATTCAATTATTGCTGGAGGGGACGCTAGAGTAATTTCTGCAGTTTACTGGGATATCTAATTGACTTTTGTGTGCACCCTTTTAACCGTACTGTAAATTCGATTGTGTTAGGACCCTAACCAGTTTTATTGTCGGGCTGGACTCCACGTCCGAACCTTTCACTTGTCCAACTGGACTACGTAATAGCTCTCTCGGACGTCCGCGCTGGCTAATAAATAAGATGCGAGTTCGAGTGGTCAGCACACCCCATCAAAGACGCAGAGACAAGAGCCGACAGCACAGTGAACCCAGACCAGCAACCCGGGCCCGTAGCAGCTCAGAGGCTTGCCGACGCTTGCCATCGCCACCCCGCCCCATAAGGCATGAAGCGGTAGCACAGGACCCGGAGAAACTTTGGCTTATGGCTGGTTGGGCTTCTTTTTTTGGGCTTCTTCTTTTCTGGGTTTCTCTTCTTTTCTGGGTTTCTTTTCTTTGTTTGGGCTTCTCTTCCCTTTCTTGATAGGGTTTTCCCTATGCCTTTTGGTAGCGATACCTTTGTTAGGCTTTTGAATAAATAAGATTGCCAGCAGAACCCTGTGTTTGTTAATCCTGTGTATCCTTAAGGGAGTTACTATTGAACCCACGCAGTAACCACATTACCCACTCGTAGTTCATCCAACACTATTGTTGGAGAATTTTGCCATAAAATTGTGAAATTTTGCTATGGAGTCTGCCAAAGAAATAAAATATTGCCATGGAATTTGCCAAAGAAAAATAAACTTTTCCCGTAAAATTTGCCACATTGCATGAATGAATAAAGAACTAACATTACTTGGAATTTTCAACAACAAAATGATCTAATTCAATTTTGTCTCAAACTTTGAGCACATGGGTTGTAGTAAAGTGAAAACTGTGTTGAATACATACAATGTACATGCAAATTTTGAACAAATTCAAGGGCTTTAAATATACGCAAAAAAGAATGAACAGAGTTCGCTGCCAGCACATCAACATCAATCCGACGTTGGATTTCTATATCGGATTGACCTCAAGTTTGTTTGTCGGAATTGCATCGTTTCGATGGAGAAAATCTGACATTGGAAAAATGCTCAAAAACCGATCTTGTTTCAACTATAATTCTATGTCGAAATGACATCGTTGTGAGGTTTCCAATATGATCAGAATACAAATTTGTTGTGACTTAAATCTGACATTGGAATGATGGCATTTTTTCTACAGCGGTCTGATGTCAAAATTCTACAAAGGATTGACAACAAGTTTGCACGTCGGAATGGCATCGTTCCGATGCTGGCAATCCAATCAGAATAAGACTTTATTCCAACTTAAATCCGTCACTGGAATGATGGCATTTTTACTGCATCGGTATGGCATTATTCTGATGTTGGTAATCCGATCAGAATCTAACTTTTTCTGACTTAAATCCGACAGGGGAATAATGTCATTTTTTTTCTACATCAATCCAATGTAGGAATCCTACATAGAATTGACATCACTTACATGTAGGAATGACATGGCAATCCAATCAGAACACTGCTTTGTTCTGACTTAAATCCTACAAAGGAATGATGTTGGATTGACATTAAGCTTGCGTAACAACTGACACACAGCAAACATACAGAAAAACAACAGTACATATGACAATTTTACAGTCTTGATTTATTATTTTTTTTAATTTCCTCTTCCCGGCTCTGTCATGGGCTGTCCCTAGCCACTCTTTCCCAGTGGCTTGGAGTTCTGGCAGTGTCGCCTTCCTCTGGCTGGGATTGGATCTTACCAGCTTCTGTGGATGACATATGAGAGACAGATGCTTGAAAAATGTCAAAACTGGTAATTAAATATAATCCATGGTTCCCACCGAAATTATAGATCTTTTACTGACATTTTAAGTAAAATGGCCCACTAACTGAATAAAGCCACCTCGGTCAATGAGACAAAATCAATTAAGGCCTACCAGAGGTGCTGAATTAAAAAAAATAAATTTTAAAATCAAGAAACTTGCTGTACTGCGCATTATCAAAGAAATGTGCTGCAAGGCTCCCTTAACAAACATTTTTGGCCAAAATCACTTTTTTCGTTCTTAGGGTCGGAAAACCAAAGATACACCTTGTATTAAAAGTTCGTTCCTCAATCCCTATAAATAACAATGTTGCAATAATCAAGTCCATTGTCTTTAGAATTTGCTGGCAGCAATAAGCCAAAGAAAATCAGTGTTTTGGCTCTCCTGTAAAAATTTTCGAAATGTTACTTATGGGAGCCTTGCAGCATAGCAACGAGATATATTTTATGCATTGGCCACACTAACTCTAAAAACCCACAAATATTAGTGTAAACTGTGATGTGGTGTTGAATTGTCTGACTGCTCTAATTTCAGAGCAAAACAACTGCTTTCCATTAACACAGCTACCTCACTGATCCCCATCCTACCTTGTGATTTACTTGTGATAGTGTCAGTTTTCTGATTGGCTTGCCCTAGATCCAGTTTCTGACTCCAGGATTTCCAGCTTTTTGGCTTTTTATCATATGGATGAATTTCATTCACTTTTTGCAAGTTGGCTGTGGCAAGTTCACTGTACTGTGGGTTATCAAACATATTAACAAAGCTACGTAAACTCACCAATCCTTGTTCTGCAGAAGGATCTTTAAGTGCTTCCTCTACTGCTACCATGGAGTGTGGTGGCAGTGTAAAACTTTCTGGCCATGTGTCAGGCCCATCTGAAGAAGCCACATTATGGTAAATGACCACCCTCTGTAATAACTCCTCTAGCCTGTGGTTTTCCTCCTTAGCTGATTTCCCACAGAGTTCTAAAAATCCTGGTAATGGCACCTCCTTCAGATCCTGCAATTAAGTGAAAACAATTAGCTAACACCTTCACCTGTGACTCAAAAACATTCCTGGCATCATGGCAGTTTCTAAAAAAAAAAAAAAAAACCAGCATAAAGCACGAAACACTATGCACCTCTTATGGCTAAAGTGCAGTTTAGTACCCAATTTTTCTGCACATCCATGTTCTGCTTTTCCCAGAGCCAAACCAACTCCCTCCGTCATGATTTATTTTCCAAATTGCAAGGTATACATATCCCCACAAGGCCGTGACTTTATGGATGTTTTTTGTAGTAAACACCCGGCTTGGCGATTCCCTGCCTAGAACTCCGACTAAAGCCACGTGACTTCCTTTTATGGACCGTGTGAAAACAGCTGATTTTTTTAATGAAATCGGGAGGGTGCGCACTTGATGGAACAGCCAAAAAACACATGACCTGTGCAGGAAAAGTTTGGAGGGCTAAAATGCACTTTTATCACTCTTACTTCGTTTCATTACTTAGTTTACCTTGTAATGATTTTCCAGAGGTTAGGTACCAAATGCTAGCGCTGACCCAGCCAGCATCGCTATGTCAATCTGACATAGATTTGAATAGGATTTCTGCAGAGTTGGTAGGATTACCTTAGGGGGTGGTTCCCTACATCAAACCGATATAGGCACAATGTCAGCACAATGTCGCTACCAGCAGATCTACAAAGGAATGATGTCATTTCTATGTGCAAACCTGATGTCAGTCCCACAAGTCAGATTTCCGTAGGGTTGCTGGCCGGGGATTAATTTCAATAAAAAGCATGCTATCCGGCCAGTATATTTATTGTCACCTTTCCCTAAAACTGTAGTCATTGGTTTTGGCAACTTTTCAGGAGAAGCAAAAAAACTTTTATTTCAGCACAGTTGGTCTGGTGACGATAACTTTTTGATAGTTTGCTATTTGATTATTTTTTTTTGGCTTAGGAGTCTAACAGCAAGATCATTCGTTTGGGTTTTATTTCTCACGCGGGGCTTCGCAACATACAACCTTTTCTTTTTGCCCAATTTTGACTTTGCTTATAGCCCTGCTGCGACCCCACAGTTTTTCTGTGGTTTTTATGATATTTCGTGAAGATCATTCCATGTGGCTTTGAATGTACTTTTGAATGTAGTTGATCGATCATTTTATATATATATATAAATCGAAGTTTTTAGTTACTACAGTCTTAGGAAATTGTAACAATTTATATGTATGTGATTAGAACAGTCAACCAGGCCAGATAAACCATTTCCTCAATAAGTTTACTTACTGTTTTGAACCAGGAGGGCATTTGCCTGAGAGGAGGCACATTTGCCATGGAGCATACAATGATGGAGGTCAAAATTGAAGCAGCACATAGAACACCACCAGAGAGACAGAGATAAATGTACAGCGATAAAATATGCATGGGTGAAGATACACTGTAAACAACATAAAAATTGCTAAGGGGATCAAGTCATGAATTTCAGTAGTGGCAAATTTATCTTCCATTGATAAAATAAAGTAGTTGACTTTGACATGCTGCAGTGCCTACACATTAATTCCTACCTTCCAGACAGAAATTTCTCGATCACTTTGACATTTTGAGTGGAAATATGTCTATAAAATTAGCAGAGCCCTTTTTGCTCTAAATTTCATGTTTATAAGATATTTTTTTCTAAAATCTTTCTGTCAATCAATCTTATTAGACGATTGTATTTAAGTGTTGAGCTTTCCAAAGTCTCATGATAATAATATTAAGAAGCAAAAAAGTTTTACAAAATTCCATTCAATCAGAATACCAAATATGAGGCTTGACACACACATACACAAAAAGAAAGGGATCTAAGAAGGCAAACAAAATTTATAATCATTTGGACTATGCCACAAAACTTTTTTTCTTTGATATACCAAGGGAAATAATCATAAAATTTATAGTTGTCATTTTTGAGACCACATACAAATCTACAGCTCTATGCTTCTTGACCTGGACTTCAGACTAGGTTATGAAAAGTTGTAAAGTAAATCTGTATTTGATTTGGCACTTAATATGATCGGACAATAACATTAGAGATGGTAATTAACCCTCGTTCTGCGGGAGGCCACTATATTGGCCTCCTCATGCAACACGCAAGACACGCGAGACCAGTATTGTGGCCTACATACTGCAAACCGGGTCCTGCAGGAGCTAGGCCAATATATTGTACAGCAATGCTGTTCCTCGTGTTTTGTTTATTCGCTCACCGCCACTATCGTCTGTTTCATGGGTTTTTTTTCCACACTATTTTTGCGCGTTTGTTATCCTGTCACCAACACTATATTGTCTCACAAAATGGTATCGTCCGATTACATTTATTACAATGCAACTATTCGTAACTATTCGTCATACTCATGTAATAGTATTTGTTGGATTATGATCTTATAATTAATTAGGTAATCGAATATTGCACAACACTGAAGTTATTTCCTTTGTTGCTGTTCTTCAGTTCTAAAGATAATAAAAGGAGCTCTTTTGACAACAATGTCACAATGATACCACTCTAAGTTTGTCTAGATCTAACAAGATTTTGTTTGTTTTTTAAAACAACATTTTTACCCCCATCATGAGTTCAACAGTATTGAAGGTCTGAAGTTCGAACTGGGGAAAATCTTGGGGAAACTTTTACTTTGATGCTGGTTGTCGTCTACATGTGAAATGAGAAGAAAGGGGCCATCTGCGTATTTGAGAAACAGTTCTATGTCTGTAACAATGAATTCCGATGTAATACTACGGCATACTGCATAAGGGCGACTGGAGGTAGTTTTTTTATCAGGGAAAACTTGGAGAAAATGACCGACTTTGTTGTTGGTCGTTGTCTTTATATGATGTGGTAATTAGAGAGATACTGTTTTACTTCGATCAAAGCGCCTTTCAGTACATGTATGTACTCTACGAGCTGGAAATCAAATCTCTTGGTAAAACTAACATCATAGTATGCGGAGGCTTTACATAGTGAAGGAGGGAGAAGTCAGTGCCACGATACATGTAGTCAGTAAATTAAGCACCTGGCTTAAAAAATAATTTGTTCACCTGAATGGCCCTACTTAGGTACAAAATAAAACGTGTGTTAAATGGCATGTAAATGCAGAAAATTCTTGATTATTGATCTGTTTAACAACAGAACTTACTGCATATTATCACAAGTAGGCCTACTTTATCCAAATATCATAGGGGTCACTTATGATTATTGCATCCTAAAGTAAACACGATACATGTGTTCAAAAGGACCCGATGGACCCAACCACTGAGGTTATCGGCAACACGTGAACGATCATCTGACTGGCTGCTGGCTATCCCCGCACAGGGCATTTTGTGGACGAGTTCACTCAACGTGGGGCGAGGCTTAAAGTAAGAAAAAAATGAATAAAATTTATGGGAACAATTTTTAAAAAATAAGACAGCATAAATCAAAGCATGACATGCCACTTATTAGCATATCAGTATGCTCTTGTTTTAAATTGATGATCGCATAGATTTCATGTTCTGCTTGAAAGCGAGTAAGATGAAGTTAATAGTTTAGCATGAATATAAGCTTATTTCATATTTTAGCTATTCCTTCAGGATTTCTCAGACACATCTTCAACTAATGTCCATGCCACACCACTGGCAGTTTTATGATATTTGATTCTGCAACAAAAAATTTCTCACCAAAATTGGCTTGACTTTAGCAATTCCAAGGCAGAAGGTCGAAGTGTTGTTTTTAGTGACACGCATAAAGCAATCGGGAGAATTGCACCTGAAGAACAGAGGGATACATGGATGGATAGATAGATGGAAGGACGGCTGACAAAAGGACGGACAATTGGACAGACGGATGGAAGGGTGGGTGGGTGAGTGGATGGATGGATGGATGAATGGATAGCTGGGTGGGTGGATGTGTGGATGGATGGATGCACGGGTGGATGGATGCACGGGTGGATGGATGGATTAATGAAGGAATGGGTGGATGACATCTGTTAATAATTTCGCTTCCAGAGACACAATTACATGTATTAGCTTTTGTATCCTTTTTACTTAAAACTGAATCATTAGCCTAGTGTCAAGTTTGAAGTTGAATCTGCTAGCATCAGAAAGACAACTGGCAAGAGACAGGCATTAATTAGTGCTGGCCCTGTCACAATCATTCCCAGGGTGTCTCAATCTTTGGTCATCTGAAATCAATTGTGATGAGTTTGGGTGGGGACTCATCCTGAAAAAAGGTGGCCCAAGATAAAGACATCTCTCCTACAGTCCAAGCTTTACTTGGATTTAAGTGGAAAGTTTTTGACAGGGGTACATTTGTGTTATCGAGTTCAAGAAGTGAAAAACCACACCTCTTTTCTCTCTGTACATCATGATGGCTGAAAGGTGATATGACTTCACAGGTTTGCTCCATCATTGGGAATTGTGTGTCATCAGGGATGCACGATGCATGGACAGAAATGTACATTCGCCAGCTGATGTTTCCAGGAGGCAGCAAGACAGCTGATAACCCTGACTGAAAATGGTTGATGATTGTGTACCTGCAGGATAATGAAAATCATTAGCTGCGCACACTGTTTTGACATATCAATTTTAATTTGGTACATTTCATTTTCACCGCAAAGATAAACCGACAAGCACTTAAGAAGGCAAACAAAATAATCCACTTGGATCATGCCACCAAATTTAGGTTGCTTTTTGATATACCAAGGGAAACAATTATAAAATCTAGTAATGCCTGTATGAATTAAGCAGTCACAGTCAGGATGGTATTTTGATAGTATATCATTTTTAGGATTACATACAAATCCATAGTTCACTGTTACTTGACTCAGAATTCAGATTATGTTATGAAAAGGTGTAAAGTTAAGTCAACATCATGTACCAAATCTTGTCTCTGCTCCACTCCAGCAGTTTATATAGTCAAATAACAACATTAGGGGTGGATCTGAATAAAGTAAAAAGAAATCAATAAAATTTATGGAAACAACAGTAAACATTTGAAAATTTCACAAATAAAACACAGAGCAAATCAAATCATAAACTGCCATTAATTAGTATGAAGGAAGAGCCATTTTAGTTAGATCTATTAAATGACTTCAAACTTCTAACAGTTAAAAATTTTTTAATTCAGAAAAAAAACACCATTCTTGTAATACCAGACTTGCATTACTACATTATTACTTACATGAACCAATGCTCACCGTGACAGGGATTCAACCGATTTCCAAACAGCATCATTAGGAACAACAACAATTGTGACTCAGCCATATTCAGATGCATTCCATCTCGCATCATGCCAGGACTAGAGTGAAAATGATTTCAAATCGGTAAGAGGTAAAAGCAGCATAATTATTATCTTCAAAAAGTCTTTCTGAGATAATCCCAGTTTTGGGTGGTCAGATCTGCAAAAAAACGGCAGTCATAATATATTTTAGTTAGTCTATCTGTCCACTGGTTGATCAATAGGACAGACAAGTGGTTTAATAAAATTATTATACACACATGTAGATACGTAAACGACTGTTCATTTTGTCAGTTCTTCAGTATGTGTGCCTCAAATTTCACATTTAAAAGACTGATCTGGTCTTCTATGGAAATATATTAAAAACATGGCGATATTCAAGGAAAGGGAGCTTTAATTTGTGTCAGTGTCATGGAAAAAGATGTGGTGAAATATTGACAAGAAATTATTACTAACTATTTTCATGCCCATGGAAATAATGATATCTTCTGTCTCCACCTGAGGACAAGACAGATGCATTCTTAGTATACAATTGTTAACATTGTTGGGTTCTTATTAACACTGTTGGATCCACTGTCAACACAGGTAGATGCATTGTTAATGCTGACAGGTGCATTTTCAGTACAGATCGTTGTTTGTTCACACTATTGTATTCCAATTGATATGATGAATGGATGGATGGATGGACGAAGTGAAAGACATATGGATGGATGGACGAAGTGAAAGACATATGGATGGATGGACGAAGTGAAAGACATATGGATGGACAGGACGAAGTGAAGGAGATATAGGTGGATGGTTGAAATGAAGGACGGACATGTGGACTGATGAATAGATGGATGGATGGATGGATGGATGGATGGACAGATGGATAGATGGATAATTGTATGGATGGACTGATGGATAATTATATGGATAAACCGATGGACAAGTTGATAAAACACTGAAACTTCTAAAATAATAATTTTAAAAAAAACATATCTTTTTAGCAGACTGAGATTAGAGAAAAAAAATGCTTGCTTGAGGTGAAGTGGAAGCTACATGTAGCTTTGCAAACACATCCACCTACTCATTCTGATTGGCTGCTGGCCTCAGGTGCTTGACAGAGTGGTGGTCATCCAGGATGTGGAAGAACAGGTAACTCTCACTCTCAAACTCAACTTGCATGTTAGAGATACCTTTGGGACTGAAAATTGAGAAGAGCAGGCCAAAAAGGTGGCTGCCCAGGCAAAATTCTAAATAAAAAAAAAAAAAGAACTAATACCTACCATAAGCATACACAGAAACAAGAACAAGAAAAATAAATCAAGAAACGTGAGGTGTGAATATGCCAGGAGCAGCAATACCTCTAAAATTAAGACCTAAAACACTCCATTTTCAACCTATTTCTGCAATCCATCCCAAATCCACTACCCCATTCATACCACCATTGCTATTTCAAAATGCTGTATCCCGTACCGCCCATTAAAGAATGTGTCTCTGGTAACTGTCCAGTTTTTTTAATGGTAAAAGACAAAAGGCACCACTTCAGTTGTAACATTAATTAAGTCGATAAAAAATGTATAAAATTATGGTAGATTACAGTAGAACTATGGCAAGGGATACCACTGGGACAGGTGGAGAAGAAGAATATTCAAACATTCATGTGCGTTCTTTCCGAATCTCTCCCTCCACATAAATTCAGCCAAAAGCCAGAAAACATAGTTCACACTCAGGGTTAAGTACAATTTAAGTCCCCAAACTTCTCATGCGCAGGTCAAGTGTGCGCCTCCCAATTTCATTTAAAAAATCCTTTGATATTTTCACATGGTCCATAAAAGGAAAAATCACGTGCCTTTAGCCGGAATTCTAGGCAGGGAATTATTGAGCCAGGCATTTGATGTAAAAAAAAAAAAATTCCCTATAGTAGATTAACAAGCCACTCTGTGACACCCCCCCCCCCCTCCACATGCACGCCCGCTCCGAAAGTCGCGTCCTTGTGGGAATCCATGAGTCCCCGCAGTTTGGAAAATAACTATTACGGAGGGATTTGGTTTTACTCTAGCTGGGAATAGCGGAACATGGTGGCGCAGAAAAATGGGGGGCTAAATGCACTTTAACCTATACCCTCATGGGATGGACATGTCCCCATTCTCTGCTCAACTCCACCACATTTCACCTGGCGACATTAAGCAGCCACAGGTAGCCTACTGCAGAAAGGTGGAATCGGTACCTGTAGCAAAGTGCGGCTTCGTCGCTTTGTCTGCCATCTTCCCCAGGTCTGGACGGATTTGATACGGTATTCCACGTGTCAGTGGATTTGATAAGAGGAGAGACAGAGAAAACTGCACGTTCTACAAATCTGTAAATGAGACAATCATAATTGTTAGGCTGGAACATCAACCCACTCAAATCAAAGCTAAAAATCGTGAAGTTTGAAGGAGGAAGCGACAACCAGAACGACCCTTATTCTCATTTCCGGACGTACTTTTCTAGTTCCACACTTTGGTGTAGGCCTAATCTGTGCATACTTTCGTAATTTCCATTTTTCCGACTTCACGTGTTCTTATCAGACCAGTTTCCCATTGTTCCTACCATGCATCAAAAATCCGACCTGTTTCCCACTTTCCGACTTCCATGGACACCCTGTAAAATATGACTTTAAATAAGGCAGAATAAAGAACAAAATAAAATACTAAAAAACACATGAAATTTCAAGTCTCGTATTGGTTGGTGATCTCATCAAGAAACGAAAGACAGACAGTGCGTGCAGATTTGTGTTTGTGATATACGTCTCAGTATGGACAAAATCTGACTGCAAGAGACTAAAAGAAAGAAGAGAGAAAAAGAGGATATGTTTGGAAAATCTCTCTAAAGGCAAGGTCAAACTATAATTTGAATTGACTGAAATACGTTGCATGCCCAGTTATTCTACATTCCCAGGAAAAACCCACCGTCAGTTGCTATTTTGGTGTAGATCTTTATTATTGTCATAACATTCAAGAATTGGATTTGAGCGACTAAAGTTAGAATTTCAGTTTAAGGTCCATAACCGTCTCAAACGGAAATCTTTCTCAGATTGGAGCAAATTAAGGAGGCGTTCCAACGGGTGTCACTCAACAGGGATATTATAAGGATAAAACTAATGCCCGTGAGAAAGGGATGCAAGGTAAGAGATGTCCAAACTTTGGATTCTGTTGTGTCCAGTCTATCTAATGTCGCCCGGCATTTATGATTAGAATCAGTCTAATTATAGTGGTTGTCCAAGAGCAGTCCAAACGTCATCTCTGAAACAGCCTCATTATATTGAAAAGACAATCTACCTGCTCCCCAACAAAAGTCCAACTCAAGAAAAAAGAAAAGTGCATTATTATACCTTCTTTAAGATTCTTTGAGGGAGTGTTAAAAGATCTTGTCTTCCAAGAGACAGGTTTAAATCTCTGTCATTAATCATGTGAGAGAGAAAATCTCTCCACTCCCCCCCCCCCCACAACGCCCCCCTCCCCCCTCCCCATAACGTCCCCCCCCCCTCAAAAAAAAAAGGTTAAACAAAGCACGGCTAAACTGCATTAAAAATAGAAAAGCTCACTTTAAGACGTTTATTTGGGAAGTGATTACTGCTCCGAAAATTTTAAGAAAGAAAAAAAAAGTGGCACGGGGACTCCAGCACACACTACCCTACCTAGCACAGATGTGCCGTGTGGCTATGTGGTTGCGAGAGCACTTTTCCCATGACATGGACGATCCTAAGTCTAATACTACAGTACCAGTTGCCCCTTAAGATCTAAGGAAGTAGGTTCTAATCCGTATGTTTTGTCCGGCCTACCCCCGACCAAACTCCACCCCAACTCTCAGTCCCTCAGTAGCGCCTCAAGGGAGGAAATCTCGCCAGACCCTAAGCTTTACAGACTGGTTGGGCATGACCAGCCGTGCGAGTACCTTGGTCGACCGTCGACCTCGACGCTACATGGAAGCAGGAGCCAGTAACCACCCGGGTTTCCCCAAAGTGGCTGTTCTGTACTATAAATGATTTGAGGTCTTCATTTTAGGAGGTTCGCTGCCCTTGGCATTTACACCTCACTTTACTTGTTTTTTTATTATTTCTTGTTCTGGCGGGGGGGGGGGGGGGGGGGAGATGATATGGATAAATTTTAATCTATTAATTTCAATTTTGCCCGGGCAGCGGTCTTTCGGCCTGCTCTTTACGATTTCCAACTGCCAAGGTATCTTTAACGTGCGCAACGTGCACAGGGGCCCTCCGAATTTTTTCGTCCTTATCCGAGAAGACTAGGTACTCGATCCTACCCCCCAATAGGACCAGGGACTTGAAAATATGAGAAAAATCCAATTTCCAAGAACTACTCGATCCTATCCCCCAATAGGACCAGGGACTTGAAAATATGAGAAAAATCCACTTTCCAACATGCCTGCACTACCCGGGTTTAGAACCCGGGACCCTTGGCATGAGAGGCGAGCACCTTGCCTCTAGACCACCTTGTCCCCCCACGGTTTGAGGTCTTTATTTTAGGAGGTTCGCTGCCCTTGGCATTTACACCTCACTTTACTTGTTTTATTATTTCTTGTTCTGGCGGGGGGGGGGGGGGGGATGATATGGATAAATTTTAATCTGTTAATTTCAATTTTGCCCGGGCAGCGGCCTTTCGGCCTGCTCTTTACGATTTCCAACTGCCAAGGTATCTTTAACGTGCGCAACGTGCACACGGGCCCTCCGAATTTTTCGTCCTTATCCGAGAAGACTAGGTACTCGATCCTACCCCCCAATAGGACCAGGGACTTGAAAATATGAGAAAAATCCAATTTCCAAGAACTACTCGATCCTACCCAGGGACCCCACGAGGGTTTTGGGTTTTCTTATATGACACAGAATCCACACATTGTCTGCCGTTATGGGTTTGATCTCATTATGCATAAACTCATATTAAATCCATCCCCTTATCAACACTGCTAAAAACATCTTGTTTTAATTCAAACATTTATGCTTATTGATATTTTTTAAGATGAATGTCTCTGGATAAGGCATAGCTTCATAATTTTGCATTCTCAAAGGGCTATATACCCATCACATGATTATTGTCCTTTGCCCCTGACACAATCTTAGTTTTTCTTATAAATTGGAAGTGGAATTGATACTATTTATTTATTCGATTACAAATGACATCGTTGAATATGACAACAAAAGTAATGCCTATTTTGGGAAAATCCTCCTTTGTCTCTATTTTTGTTCTTGCAATCTCAAGAAAGGGGGTGAGTATCCTTATTCCTTCACACTTTATATTCATTCACCTTCCAAACTGCAAACAAGATACAAATGAACCCAAGGAACATAACAGAACGTCAAGGGAATTGATGCAGTTGTCAACTTGGACCTGACAATAGCTTTTTACATTCAGTGATTAACAATGAATCAAAGAAAATCTTACGGAACAAATATACGACCCCAGACTCAAATGATACCAGGCCTGAGCCCCACAAACATCAATAATGAGGATTATAAAAAAAATTAGGAAATCATCAATTGGGTACAGAAATAAAACAAAAAAGACAAGACTGCGAAATATTCTCGGCATCCATCAAATCTATTTTATAAAAAAAAAATCACTACGCATGTGACACGGATTTGAATGGAATTTTGAAGGTGCCTGCCTTTCAACCTACAGAAAGTTGTTTTATAAATTTGAAGACTTGAAATGGTGGGGAAGTATTTTCTTCACGTTTCCTTGTGTCGCTGATTTCACCAAGATTTTTATTTTTCAGAAACGCAGAAGCCCATGATGCTATTACTTCCTGCCTAAGCCAGACAATCCACGCAGGGTCGAAACTGCACAAATGGTGGACAATGATTCTTCTTTTGATGACTCAAATTGATTCGGATCAGTGGGTTGAGTGATTTATTTGATTTGAATCAGTCCATAAGCCAGTGGTGGCATGAGCGAATCTTGATTCTAGTCATTCAGCAACCTAGTAGCGACAGGAACTGTGTCACCAATGGGTCCTTACAAGGATAAGCACTGATTTGTTTCTTACTGTGGGGTGATGAGTCTAATCTATGCATTTCTGCCTTATACCAGTCCCTTGTCTAAGTCTGCTCCACTTGTTCCTTTGTCCAATGAGCCTCAAGCGAGAGGCAAGACAAAGGTGATTTGAATCATGATTCAAATCATTTTTGATTCATCAGCTGATTCGTTCGGTGGTGTTTCGAATCAGCATATCTTATTTGAATCGTAAAAAATTGATTCGGTGATTCAAACCATGCCCATCAACAGATTGCATGCCATGGTGCGCACAGGGTACAATGTGCACTGCTAACATTAGGACTGCTTTCTTTCATCAATTGTCTACACAATAGATCACCTCCCCCTCAGGTGGTTGGTAGGGAAAAGACATGTTGTATGTATGATTGCATAGGTGAGGGGTGGGTTGTGTTAGAAATTTTTTAAAATTTATCTGTCTTGCTGAATATGTGGATGATCCTATACATGTCAACAAGTGTAATAACATAGTTTTTGTACATATTCATTTTTGTTTGAGGTGGTACCTCTTCTCTTTACATTCATAGAACATGAAGAAAGTGCGGGATAGCCAGCGGCCAGGCCAGTCAGCTGATCGTTCATGTGTTGCCGATAACCTCGGCGGTCGGATCAATCGGATCTATTTGAACACGTGTATCGTGCTTACCTCAGAACACAATGACAACAATAATGGTGGATAAATTGTAAGTGACCCCTATGATATTTGGATAAAGTACTTTTGACGAGATGCAATAAGTTTTAATAGTCCGTGCATAGACGCAATGTTGGCAAAAGTTACTCAACGCGGAGGTATTTGTCCATTTTTGCACTATTTTGGGTCGCACTTTGTTGTGATTCAGCTGTGAGAGATATGAAAGTAACTTTGCAACTGCTGTCGATACGGAGCTTCCATTTGTGGACTTTCCACTGGAAGCAAGCTTTTTTTCACGATATGAATGGATTTAAATGACTAATCTTTTTTCGTGCGAATTTGATGGCCACTTTTTCTGTCCATGACTGTTGTGTAATCTGCGTCCCGTAATCCTGTCGGTACCTAAGTATTGTGGTCAAGACTTTATTCTGACAACTTACGAACATTTAGCCTTTTTTTAACAACAGGGCAAGCTGGAAAAAATGTGTGTGACTGTGAACATAGATCTAGGTCACGCTGCTTTCGTTGTTCAACTTTTCTGAAGGAGGGGGGGGGGGTGGTGGTGGTGAGGGATGGAAAATGGTATACTTTGTGATTACTGAGGCCTAATGCAAAAGATGTACATGTAGCTTAGTCTTCGTTGAACAGCCTCTGCAGTTCAAGTGTAGGTCACAATCACTGAATCAGTAGGGAAGACGCCCTAAGATGCATGCAAGGCTAGCGTCCTTTGGTCTGCTGTTTCAAGCGAATAAGCTCCCTTCTCTCCCCTTGGCACCAAACAGCACGTTGGTGCGCAGAGTCTGCCTCAATACGATAAGGCGTGTGTTACGATGCGCTTCAGGTGGCTTATGATAAGTAACGTGTTGCCTATGCGCGGACTGTCTAATGTTAAATAGAAGGTCCATAATCTAGAATTTTCTGCATTTACATGACGTTTAACACACGTTTTATCCTTTTTCCCAAGAGCTATGCCTTTTTTTGTCATTCAGGTGATTATTTTTTAAGCCAGGTACTTAATTTACTAACCACACTCCCTCCTGAACTATGTACAGATTGCACGTACTATGATGTTAGTTTTCTTAGCACACCTTTAGCAAGAGATTTGATTTCCAGCTCGAAGAGTACATACATGTACTGAAAACACAATGTCTCTCTAATTACCCAATCATATAAAGACAATGCAGTCGGTCATTTGCTCCCAGTTTTCCCTGACAAAACCTTGTGCGGCATAGTATTACATCGGAATTCATTATTACAGACATAGAACGGTTTCTCAAAAACACAGATGGCTCCTTTCTTCTCATTTCACATGTAGACGACAACCAGCATCAAAGTAAAAGTTTCCCCAAGATTTTCCCCAGTTCAAACTTCAGACCGTCAATACTATTACATGAGAATGACGAATACTTACGAATAGTTGCATTGTAACAAACCTAATCGGATCATACCATTTTGTTAGATATAGTAGGAGTGACAGGATAGATGAACAAGCAAAAATAATGTGGAAAAAAAAGTGAAAAAAAATTAGTCGCAGCAACGGAATAAACAAAACACAACATATTGGCCTCCTGCAGGACCCGGTTCACAAAATGTAGGCCACAATATATTGGCCACAGGTGTTGCGTGAGGAGGCCATTATAGTGGCCTTCCGCAAGACAAGGGTTAAGTTTTAATCACAGTGTTTCCTCATTTCAACTCTGCGTTTTTCCCACTCTTGAATATCTCATCTCCTTTTTGTTTTGCTTAGTATTTTGACCTAAGACGTGTTTTATCTATGACTTGTTTTATCAGTGTCAATTTAAGGACGAAGAAATTAATGACTAGAAAATACAGTGCAATCCTATTATCTCAACATCAATGGGACCGTCGGACTTCTGTTGAGTAAAGAGAAAGTTGAAATACCAGATTAGTGGTGGAAGAGAAAAAAAAAGGGCGGGGGGGGGGGGGGGGGGGGAATTCAAACATCACTCTACTGGGCAGTGTCCAATAAATAATGCAGTTACGTACCTTTTTCTTTTAATTATCGTCACCAGTTCCTCCAATATCACTGTTGTGCGGAGCAGTTGCGTGGCAAAGATTCGCCGATATCGGAGAATACTGTAGCTATCAAATGTGCAGTGCTTTCCTTTTTTTTTTTAACCTCGACCTGACTGTTTCTTCAGAAGAAGTGATGATACCGATATATACACAGAGTACTGCAGTTAACCAAGAGATCTAGGTCAAGGCCTCATATCAACGGCGGATGAATGTGGGGGAAAAGAAATTACTCAGTCTGTAGTACTCTGTACTTTTACTGCCATACGCTTTTGCAAGGCACTCCACATTCCCGTTACTGAAGCCAAGGGTCATCCTCTGTGACTGCACACTCCCTCTCTTACCCCTCCCCGCCAGCACCGCAAAAAAAGAAATAAAGCAGCTTTATATATATGGGGAGTTGCGTGGGCATTTTTGGTAGCACAGTAGTAGGTCTAGTCCACTTGTTTTGCCGCGGTTGGGGAGAAATGTGTCAATATAAGAGGAAAGAGTGGAATAACACGTCGAGTTATGGGGAAATATTTAGAAGCATTGAAGAAGGAACAGGTTGGTACTTAAAAAATGTGTCAAGTTACCCAGAATGTCGAGAAAAGTTGTGTCGAGATTTATAAGTGGATTGGACTGTAGAAAAATGTCAAGGTAACGGAGTAAACAGGAAATGGTTGCGGTATAAAATATGAATAAAATGTCTTTCATTTGTTTGTATTTACCAATGCTCTGGAGTAAACTTGCTGTTCTTGCTTTGTAACACCCAGCCGATGATCATTGTTGCAGAGAACTCCAATTTCACTAGGTGACAGCTGCTGTACCATTCATGAATGTGAAGAGTAGACTTGTCTTATTGGTGTCTGAAGAAAAAAGTAAACATGGCAAGTAAAGTCACAGCACTGGTGTGCTTAAGCATAGCACGAGGTATGTAAAGGTTAATAATGTTATTGATGTAACCAAGAGACCTCAAATGAATTCTATCAATTACAGCGTACTGGATTGTTCAGTTTCCAAATGCTTATCTGCAGGTATGAAGGGCTGCAAGTCAGTGTTCTTTAGGTACAAAAAAAAAAAAGTAAAATCCCAAACAAATCCATTACTCTTTAATACTCAGTGATCTACATGTTGTCGATTTCACGCCGAAGGGGTGAATAGATAACAACAGCTGTAAAATGAAAAGACGAACGGGAAGGAATTCCGTACGGGATCCGCACTGTTGCCGACAAAGCGCCAAAGACCAGAAACTAACACAACTACCCCAGCCCCTTTTCGCCTAAGTAGTCAATCTGACTACCGCCCATTGATACAAACTGACTAGACCCTCACGCCCCCAACATTGCTTTTTTTCCAATGACAATTGGATAAACTAACAAAATTAATAAGTACCGAAAAAATATATAGGGTTTTTTATCAAAAAGTGCGGATCTCGTAAGGAATTCCTCCCGACGAACGCTTAACTTATCTGTATGATGAGGGGGCAAATAGGTCAAATTTGAGAATATATTTATTGTGGTTGTCAAAAGTATCCGGGGGGGGGTTGGCTTTACCCAATATGAGCACTTTTGTTATGAAGTCTCATTTAGTTCTTACGTTATGTGGTATGACAAAAAAGGCAAGAAATCTATGATGAGAGCAGCACAAAATTTTCAAAACTGAATTTCTTGATTTGGCATTTGCCCTTTTGTCATTTAGAGAAGTTAAGTGTTCGCCTTTTTCCTGTCCAGCTGTTGATATCTATTTGCCCTTTTGTCATGAAACCGACCTTGTATAACACTGGGTCACAAATCTTCAAAATGGATGACATGGCCAAAAAGGACTGATTCAGATTTTAAGTTGGTTAAATCGCCACACACATTCGCGAAAGGATACAATTGTAGTGGCAACCCGCTTCCTAAACCCAGTCAGCAAATCTACGATATCGTAGATTTTTGGAGATCTGTAGGATTACAATGGGGGCGGGTTCCCTACATCAGTCCAACGTTAGCGCAATGTTGTAACTAGTGAACCTATGCAGGAACGATGTCATTCGTCAATCATTTACAAGTGCAACTTGAGTCGGATTTCCGGAGGGTTGCTGGCTGGGAATGTATTTAACTTAACATGAAATATGTGATGTTTGGTTATTACATAATAATTTGGGCTTTCGGAGGTGTAAACATAAATGTATACATATATTACAGCCTACTTGTTAAATAATGCACTGCCATCACAGGACAACAGCGACAAGCATCATTAGATCGAGCTGCTGAAGATTTAAAAGCAATACGACACAGTGTTTGCAATGCTTACCTTGTTTCAAAATCTAATCCATAAGCATATTTTAGTTACCATTAAATCAAAATTGTCTTGCTAATAACATAGCATTCTAAGCTTATAATATTCGTGCCTATAATATTGGCTGATAAGATAGGCTTTGGAGACACACATGGAGCGTCGCTTTCGTTTCAGAAGCTAATTGGAGACATTTTTTAATTCAAATAGTAAAATGCAAATTAAACAGCAATGCTGGTTGATCAAATCAGAGAATAACGAAATAATTCTTTTATTATTGTTTCACCACTCGCTGTTCCACGCTCGTATGCGGTGCGCCAAACGTCGCTTTTAACCCAGCCAGTAACCTTATGTCAATCCAACATAGATTACCGTAAGGGCGGTTTTACTACATCAAACCTGCGTCGGTGTGATGTAGTAACCAGTAGATCTACATAGGAACGTAAGGCTGCTGGTTGAGGAAGGAGTGACATGAACAAAGCTGGAAATCCAGTAGCATAAAAAACAATGAAGAAAAAAGTTACATTGGATTATGTTGTTAATATATTTCCTTTGACCCTTCAGATGAATCATCCACAAGACAACTAATCCACTCAAATAAGTCGACATTATTAAATATTATAACATTATATTATTTATTTAACAAGATTTTTGGGAGGGTGGGATGGGGATGGGTGACGACTTCCACTTTAGAAGATAATTGGCGTAATAATTATTATTGTCAAAACTGATACATGTAATTAGAGTGCACCCCCGACCCAATTTTCAAATGAAAAAAACATATTTGGCCAATATTTCCTTTTTGAAAACAACGACCTCGAGTTATCATTATTCTGTCTCTTCATACAAAAATAATAAATAACTTGTAAAGGTAATTGCATGCAGTCAATAAGCACTCGATCACTATATCATGCTGGAAAAAACACTCACCCTTGATCGTAGCTAAAGCTGAGAGATCTCCTACTCCAAAACTTCTGGAAAGGGTTTTTAAATACATTAAGTGTACACCCGCGATCCTATAGCAGCAAGAAGTCTTTGAAAAAGCAGAAACTGATTTAATTTGTTCAGAACTTCACAAACATCACGGATTGTCGGTGAAGGGCACGATTTGCATTGTCATTCCATGAGAAAAAAAAAACCTTTGACCCATTTCGGGGAACGCAAAAAACAGGACTTCATGACTCATGGCCCATTCCATGTGACGTGTGTCACACCTGAATACCGGGTTTTCGCCTTGCTACCTTCCAGAACAAATCATTAAATGAGATATTTATCATTTAAACCTTTTCGATGATTAAAAAAAGGCAACTCAGCAAGTTTTTATCTTTAATTAAAAAACTTAAAAGTAAGATCTGAGTCAAGTGGTGCTTAACATATGGTGTGACGTGTATTACAATCATGAAAAATTGTTCTTTAGTTTAAGTAACATTTTCTGGAATTTCTGTGAAGGTAATCAATTAAAGAATTTCACCTAAATTTTTATGCTCTACTTGTAAATGACTGCTATGAAATTCTGTTTATCATAATTCTTACATTTTTAGATGATGTGGGGAAAAAAAATGCCATGACGGATATTACATTTTTTTATGTTACATCTTTAACTTTCAAGTGCCATTTTTTTTTTCAGGAATAAGAATAAGTTTTGGATTTAAGCTTGAATGTTTAACAATTTACAGTAATAAATTAGGTTTGTTTGTAATTGGTTGTGATCTGTCTGAAATATTTATTGCTAGAGAAAAACTTTATCATGCATTGTGGGATATGTGTTACACACAAAATCAATAATGTCTATTGGATTCTTTTTTGTAAAAACTAAGTCAGAAATAAAATTTTCTTATTATTTTTGCATTGTCGAAATGTCAGTGCAATATAAGAAGGGACAAACAATTGATGACATCAGTTACTTAATTATTATTAAACATAAATTGCAAATTGTATGTTTGCTTCTCAGTATGAAATATATAGTTCTTAGAAAACATGCTGTAAAATTGTGAAATCCAGTTTGTTTTCTTTCTCTGGGGACATTTCCTTGCTAACAAACCATTTTAGAAGTTATACCAAGGATTTTTTATTTGATATTTCAAATTCCGTATTTCCTCTTTCATGGAATGGGCCTGATGCAGAGTGAGTCGCTGAATGTCTTCGTGCTCGTGAGTACTGGGGAAGGTGTGTACTGGTGAGTTCATTGAGAGTGAGTGAGTGAAGGAACATTATAAATGAGTGAGAAATGTGTAAAGGACTGACGAAAGCAGGCCAGATCATGGCTTGCTTGACAAATTGTAAAAACAAACAAAGAAACAAACAAAACAGAGTTATTATTCAGTTTGGTGTCCGTGTTGTAAAACTCAGTTTATATTTTAGGTTGAGAATTTACCAAGCCCCCCCCCCCCCCCCCCCGCACAATAATCCGATACAGATTTGTATAGGATTTTTGTAAGTTTGGTAAGATTAATGTAGGGGCGGATTAACTTCATCAAACCGACGTCTGCCCGATGTCGTAACCAGCAGAGCAGATCTATGTAGGAATGAAGTCATTCCTATTAGCAAGTTTTTGACGTCAACTCTACGTGTGAGACTGATAAAGGATGGCTGATTGTATAGAGACGACCAAGATTGTATGAGAATGAGAGGACAATGCCTTTACACAATGCCTGCAAAACTCCAAGTAGATTTTTAGATGAGGCAAATTCCGAAGGCCACAGCTGTGCTCCAATGTACTCTTTAGTTTCCATAGTTAACAATGGCTGACTCAACAATTTAGACACTGTAATATTATCCTCTGGTTTCCTCTAGCAGCAGGGCTGGGGGGGGGGGGGGGGGAAGGGGACGAGGCATGTGTTACGGTACCATTTTTGTTCCCCTGCAAATTCGGTACCAGCTTTACCACACTGAATGAGTGAATGCCTCCAAAATTAGATAATCAAATGGTGCATGATTTTGTATACCTCAGCAAACCCAATTCTGGTACATCTGCCAAGCCGTTCTATATCGTTACTGATTATTTCTGACACGGTAATTCACCATACACATTGTAGTCCTTTTAATCGCATGTAATTGTGGAAGGGACAAGTTATATATAATAAGAAAGGTTAAATGGGTGATGTATCTAAGTAAATATACTTGTTTACAAAATGCCTGCAAAACTCCAAGTACATTTTTAGATGAGCCAAATTCTGAAGGTCACAGCTATGCTCCAATGTACTCTTTAGTTTCCATAGTTGACAGTGGCTGACTCAACAGTTTAGACAACATAGGTAAACTCACTGTAATTTAATCCTCTAGTTTCCTCTAGCAGTAGGGCTGGGAAAGGGGACAAGGCAGATCCCCCTGTGAATTCGGCCTTTTTCTTTACAACACTGAATGCCTCCAAATTTAAATAATAAAAGGGTGCAGGATTTTGTATGTGTCCTCTACCCGATTCTGATACATCTATATCATTACTGATTATTTCTGACCACCTCCTCGGATTTTGGAGGCACACCATTTAGCCTCTAAATAGACAGTACATCACTGTCGAATTTACATTTCTTTTCTTTTCATCATCTTTATTGTCAATATCATTTCCCTCTTGATCTTGTAGCCACTTCATCATTAAGGACATTTGTTAATGGATCTTTTCAAAATATGCCCTACAGTATCAAATTTAATTTCTCATCTTGTATCTTTTTGTCCAGTGCTCTCTTCTGGTCTCTTCTAAGTCTTGCTCCTCTTTTTCTTCCTTCAGAGAGAAATTCTTCGACTCTTTAAGATCAGAGTTATTTTTGTATTTGTACATATTTTTTTTTCATAGACCATATTTACAGATAACACTGTGTGTTGGTCTGTCATTTTGGGTTAGACCTAGCGATACAGTGTGGGTTAAGATTGGATGTTGCACTCTAAGATGTACAATTTAATACCAAAAAATAAACGAATGCATTAAATGATTGATTTATGACTGAACTTTATGTGTGCCATACTATTGATACACACAGTAGTCAAGCAATACCAGATGTTTTTGTGAAAATAGACTCAAAATTTCTCTTTTCTTATTCACACAGGCTTCTTGTGGACAAAGACACACTGGGAAAATTATACAGAAAAACATAAGAATTGTCAGTATTGTTTTCAAAGCAGAGTTTATTTTCAGAAATGTGTCAGACAGGGAGCAGAAATGCTTTTTGTTGCTCATTTGCTGCAGTTATAACTAGAGCTGTCTTAATGTGTGGGCACAATGGGCAGTTGACCGGGGGGGCCCCAAGGGTTTAGGAGGCCCCAAGCATTAATTTTTACACCGATTTGTGAAATGGGGAAGAAAATTCTATTTCTCTGCCCAGAAACCCATAACGATGTTATGACAGCCCTAGTCATAACAAATATGTAAGAGTGAATATACGATACGGGAAAACCTGTTGAGATATTAAAAAACAATGAAATAATAACAGTATGATAAGAGGAAAACTTCTATGTCCATATTTTTTCTTTACTCATGAAACAGTTTTCATTAAGGTTAAAATACTATGCTCTGTGGATCGGTAGATGGGTGGAGTGGATGGATGGGTGGAGTGGATGGATGGGTGGAGTGGATGGATGGACGGATGGATGAATGGATGGATCAATGAATGGATGGATGGATGGATGGATGGATGAATAAATACATATTGAGAGATAATATATATGTGTATCTTTAAACCATTTTTTTCTTCATAGTTTGCTGGTAACTGATTTTATCCAACATGTCAATTATCTTCATTTTTTGTTTCTTAACTCTTTACAAAAAAACATAAATCCAATGCTTCCCCATTTTTCATGCCCAAGTGCCTAAGCAAAGGGAACTAACTCCAATTTCCTGATGACTGATATTTTTAAAGAAATATTTGTGCACATAATTATTCTCCACTGTTGATGGAAATGATATCAAGATGTAGATATATGAAGGCCCTTTCAGGAAATATATACATGTCTATGTCTATGTCTATGAGTTGAATTGAAATTTATTGCAATAAAATGAAGTAGAAACTCAAAATGTACCATTCTGTTCAGTTTTTCTGCACGTATTATCCGAAAATGTCATTGTTTTGAGTCCTCGTGATATTTGCTATAACAGTTATTACCTTGTATATGAATGTTATTAAGGGAGCAACAAGTGCATTTGATGTGGAAACAACACAACTGAACAGCTGATCAACATTGTTTGCACTTTTGATATTCTGTGATTTCAAAACTTACTGAAAAAAAAAAATTCACAAGCTAGATGCATCCATTTTTAGTTTTAACTGAAACTCGCTTCTAACGTGACTATAGCTCTAAATCAGGCTGCCAACGAAATCAGGTTGCTAAGAGACTTTATAAATGGCACATTGATAGACGTATTCGGGTGCATTAGGCTGTATCAGCATGGTCAGATGTAGTCGCATTAGACAGATGCAACCGGGTCGCATTAGGTGGGAATGGGTTAATTTTCTATTTGTCTAAAATCAGCAAGGCTATTCCAATTCATAATACAAGTTGCTGTAATTTACAGTTATATACAGAACACTTAATTAATAGAATATTATTAATGTCTGCAGCATTCAGTACAGTGCAACGCTATGATGGCAGACATGTTGTAGGTAGTCCAAACTGATTTTTACTTTTTATCACAACTCACCAGTTATTGTCTAATCTGATGGAGCTAGCTTTTCTAAGAATTTTGATACCAAATTGAAATTATGGCATTTTCAAAAGTGAAAAAACACCTCGAATTTGCTACCTTTTGCAGATTGCACAATAGTCCAACTTTGACCGCCCATAAAATGACTGTTTATTGAGTCACAGCATTAAAAATTATCAGTTTCCAAGTCAAGGGGGTGTACATTATGCTCAATTTTTTTCGAGGGGTACAAATATATTACAAGCATCTCATTTTACTTTTTTTTAATCATCAAACGTCATCCAACATCAATTTTATGTGAACTCTTACAAGGGAGACAAAAATAATGCTTTTATGTTTTCTTAATTGAAAATCAGGTCAACCGCGTCGCCACTGACTTAGGACTGAGTGTCAGAAAAAGGTGACCAAACTAAGCATTGGGTGGGTCTATAAAAACAGTTGGCGCTTCGCGCCGAAACATGCCCTAAGTCTAATTTTGGCGCACCCTGAAAATACAAAGCCTGAGGTTCATCATGCGTATAATTTTGATCCTGATCTATTAAAGTTTACATCAGTTTCTTGATCAACAAACTTTTCAACAAACAATTTTTAAAGGAATTTCAACTTAAAACAGGATGAAAAATACATTGAATGAAACCTCATTTATCTGGCTTTCTGTGTGAGTTATTTTCAAACACGTGCGCTGCATTGGCGTGACGCTCAGCGGTCCTTTGTTACGAGGGGGTCAAATCAGTATGTGCGGCTCAGGGCCAAAACGGCAAGACTGTTTTGTTCAAGCAATGAAAACACATGGCTACACAGATTAAACAATACAATAAAGATAATATACTTTGACAGAGGAAGACTTGAACTTTATTTTGATGTAGGATACAGGCATTTTACATAAACTCACAGCAGTAGTATCCTTGTAATGCCGACCTAAAATTATGCCAAAACGGGATTTCGCCCCTGCAGCGGGGCAGTTTGGACTACCCACATGTTACAATTTTAAGTATGTACCAAAAACATGTAAGAGGCAAACAAGACATTCAAATTTCAATGTTTGATTCTACATAAAAAAGTTGCTTTTCATATTGAAGAAATGGCCACAGAATGAACATAATTATTCTTGAAACATACAACAATAACAGACACATAAAAACTTTATGAATGAGGAAATTACTATTTGGAAATTACTATGAGCTCAACTATTGACTATGATTTATGAAAACGTTGACATTTTTTGTGTCTTAACACACTAACTCAGAAGCCCAGTTGTGGAAAAGATTAACATAAATATAAACAGAAACAGAAACAGATGGTCCAAGACTTTTGCCACTGCTTGCCACTCTTGACCTCACTTCCTGCGTGGGATTTCCATTGGATGAAGATGTGCTGATGTCATCACCTCAGGTTTCTGGATGTTCTCCTTAATGTGATCGCCATCTCTGTCTTTGAGGGAGACTTGGTCAGGGTCAGACCATGTATCTCCCTCTGGTGCTGAATGGGGAGTGGATGGGTGTGTCAGAAGTTGCTGTAATATCTCCTGCACAGACCAAACAATACATCCCACAGGAGCCAAAACACAGCTGAAAAGTACATGGAAAATATTTGCTTGAAACCTGATGAAGAGAAGCTCTCTATTTCTGACTGTCCTGTGACATCCCTTTCAAGAGCTGAAAAAAAAAAGCCCTACTTAGAGCTGCAGAAGAATGAGGCAAAGTCAAAATGTGGCAAGAACAAATAGATCATATACGAAGCAAAGATTCACATAAGAACTAATACAGAAACGATACAGTAAAACACAAAGAAAAAGGAAAGACAAATCAAGCTTTCATCTCCTGATCTTCCTCAGGAATATAGATGCAACAGGATGGAAAATTAAACAAATGAATAAATCCTAGAATGTTTCACAAATGTGGATAATTATCCCCTGCAAGTTCCAGACATGGAGTCTTAGAACACAGCCCATTAGTCAATGTCAAGAATAAAGCAGCATAAAGAACAAGGAGCAAATCAAGATAAAGAAGCAAAAGAACAAAAACAAAAACAAAGAAGGCTATTGTTCGGAGTGCGTGTTATATTCCATTATAAGCCATTGCTGAACAGTGAAAACAACTCAGTATTTTCTCTATTTGGTTTTGTACTTCGAATATGCTCCCCTAACATTAGCAACATTCCACAAGGAAAGCAAGGTGCAGATGCCCAGGGTAATGAAACTCCTAAAAGAAAGATCTGCACATGTCGCAATCCTAGTTCTTGTTTCTTTCTCCAATTCTGAAACTGATGTTGGCACATTGTCAGCACAATGTCGCAACCAGCAGATATACAAAGGAATGGTGTCATTTCTATGTGCAAACCTGACGTCAATCCCACAAGTCCAGTTTCCTTAGGGCTGCTGACTGGGGGTTAATTTCACTTAAAGCATGCTATCCAACCAGTATATATTGTCACCTTTCCCTAAAACTGAAGTCATTGGTTTTGGCTGCTATTCAGGAGAACCAAAAAACTTTTATTTCAGTACAGCTGGTCTGGTGACAATGACTTTTTGATAGTTTGCTATTTGATTATTTTTTTGGCTTAGGAGTCTAGAAGCAGGATCATTCGATGTGGCTTTGAATGAAGCTTTGAATGTAGTTGAACATACAGTGGAATACACTTAAACCAAAAACGGCTAAACCGAAGACATGGCTGAACCAAAAGAAAAATTAATCCTGGCTTTTTTCTCTTTTACTCTTTGTTAATGGACTAGCGATAACCCAAAGTCAACATTTGTGGGAACACGGCTGAACTGAAAACAATGACCTTGATTTTAGTGGAAGCCAGCTTAGTACTGACACTTCGTTCTCTGATTGTCAGGCCTGAGGCCACCAGCAGGTGTCGAAGACAGAGGGGTGGGGGATGGGGGAATTGCGTCAGTGAAGCGAGTGCGCCTTGTCTGTGGAATCTAAATTATGCGTGTGTACCAAACGGTGAGCGGTGTGCTGACGAGGCAAGGCAGGCAACACACGAGGCGAGCATATGAAAACATGTCATTGAAGCATCATGATCCGCGTTGTCTGATGCGGCGTGATGTTACGGCACCGTGTATCCAGATGACCCACATGGTTAATTACATTGCCACGCGCATGGAAGTAACTCATTAATTTATCACTGACATTTGACCTAACAGAGTTTGTTCTCTTCTTCTGAAAACGTCCACCATACCCAGTTTGGATAAACCAAAATATGTTTAAACCAAAGTAATATGTCTGGTCTCTAAAATTTTGGTTTAAGCGTGCTCCACTGTATATATATATATATCGAACTTTGTGTTACTACAGTCTTAGGGAATGGTGATGATATGTATGGGATTAGAACAGTCAACCAGGCCAGATAAACCATTTCCTCAATAAGTTTACTTACTATTTTGAACAAGGAGCGCATTTGCCTGAGGAAGCCCTGGAGCATACAATGATGGAGGTCAAAATTGAAGCAGCACTTAGAACACCACTAGAGAGACAGAGAGAAATGTACAGCTATAAAATATGCATGGGTGAAGATACACTGCAACGACATAAAAATTGCTAAGGGGATCAAGTGATGAATGTCAGTAGTGATAAATTTGTCCTCCATTGACAAAATAAATTAGTTGACTTTGAGATACTGCAGTGTAGAATTAATTCCTTCCTTCCTGACAGAAGTTTCTCGCTCACTTTGACATTTTGAGTGGAAATATGTCTATAAAATTAGTGGAGCCCTGTTTGCTCTAATTTCATGTTTATAAGATATTTTTTTCTAAAATCTTTCTGTCTTATTAGTCGATTGTATTTAAGTGTTGCGCTTTCTAAAGTCACATGATAATGATATCAAGAAGCAAACGTTTTACAAAATTCAATTCAATCAGAATGAAAAATATGAGGCTTGGCACACACATACACAAAGAGAAAGGGATCTAAGAAGGCAAACAAAATACATAATCATTTGGACTATGCCACAAAACTTTCTTTTTTTTTTTTTAATGTGCCAAGGGAATTAATCATAAAATCATGTAAAGCCTGCGAATGAACAGTCAGTATGGTGTTTTGATAGTTGTCATTTTTGAGACCACATACAAATCAAATCTAAAGCTCTCTGCTTCTTGACCCAGACTTCAGACTATGTTATGAAAAGTTGTAAAGTAAATTTGTATTTAATTTGGCCCTTTATATGGTCGGATAATAACATTAGAGATGATAATTAAAGAAATTTTTTTTTTTAATTTATGGGAACAATTAAAAAAAAATAAAACAGCATAAATCAAAGTATGACATGCCACTTATTAGCATATCAGTATGCTCTTGTTTTAAATTTATCATTGCAAAGATTTCATGTTCAGCTTGAAAGCGAGTAAAATGAAGTTAATGGTTTAGCATGAATATAAGCTTATTTCATATTTTAGCTATTCCTTCAGGATTTCTCAGACACATCTTCAACTAATGTCCGTGCCACATCACTGGCAGTTTTATGATATTTGATTGTACAACAAAAATTTCTCACCAACATTGGGCTGACTTTGGTAATTCCAAGGCAGAAGGTCTAGTGTTGTTTTTTAGTGACATGCATAAAGCAGTCAAGAGAATTCCACCTAGAGAACAGAGGGATACATGGATTAATGGATGAATAGATCAATGGATGGACAGATGGAAGGACGAATGGCAGAACGACGGACAGTTGGACAGATGGATGGAAGGGTGGGTGGGGTGGTGGATGGGTGGATGGATGGATGGATGAATGGATGGGTGGGCGGATGTGTGGATGGATGGATGGATTAATGAAGGAAAGGGTGGATGACATCTGTTAATAATTTCACTTAGAGACACAATTACATGTATTAGCTTTTGTATCCTTTTTACTTAATGTTAAAACTGAATCACTAGCCTAGTGTCACTTTTGAAGTTGAATCTGCTGGCATCATGAGGACAACTGGTAAGAGACAGGCATTAATTACAGACGGCCCCGTTACAATCATTCCCAGGTTGTCTTGAGCTTTGGTCATCCGAAATGTAAACTGTACATCGACACTGATTTCATGGGCTGACAGTTAGGGAGGGGACTCATCCTGAATAAAGGTGACCCAAGATAATGACATCTCTCCTACAGACCAAGATTTACTTGGATTTAAGTGGAAAGTTTTTGACAGGGTTACATTTGTGTTATCCAAATTCAAGAAGTGGAAAACCACACCTCTCTTCTTCCTGTAATCATGATGGCTGAAAGGTGAAATGACTTCACAGGTTTGCTCCATCAATGGGAATTGTTTGACATCAGGGATGCACAATGCACGGACAGAAATATGGACATTTGCCAGCTGATGTTTCCAGGAGGTAGCAAGACAGCTGACAATCCTGACTGTAAATGGTTGATGCTTTTGTACCTTCAGGATAATGAAAATCATTAGCTGTGCACACAGTTTTGACATATCAATCTTAATTTGGTACATTTCATTTACATCACAGATATAAACTGACAAGCATTTAAGAAGGCAAACAAAATACATTATAAGCGCTTGGACCATGACCAAATATAGGTTGTTTTTCGATATACCAAGGGAAACAATCATAAAATCTAATCATGCCTATATATGAATTAAACAGTCACAGTCAGCAAGGTATTTTGATAGTTATTTTTGGGATCACATACAAGTCCATAGTTCACAGTTTCTTAACCCAGAATTTAGATTATGTTATGAAAAGGTGTAAAGTTAAGTCAATATGATGTACCCTAGACGGCCTGATATACAGGCCAGCCAGCCGGAAAGTAGGCCAGGTTCATTGGAGGCCCAGCCTAGTGACTTCTCAGTTACCAAAATGCTACGGTGTGCGTGGGTCTAGAACGAAAGATTGTTCATATTATGGAATGTGAATCTATTTCAGTATAATTTTCTTTATGTTTATCTTCACTTCTCTGTCACAACTGCAAAACTTCAGAGTTCTAGTTGTTGCTTATCATTTTGTTTTGCATCATAGAGGCGGATGAATGACGGAGGCCTAATGGATCATAATATTAACACTGACGTGATGTGAGAGAGAAAGGCGGAGTAGAAGCTGGAGAGCGATACGATTGTATTTCACAGTCCATAATATTTATTTTGTTATCTCTATGATGAAGAAATCTAGATAGGTTGGTAGAAAAAAAGCATAATAATTATTATGGATGCCTAAGAGAAAATACAGTACAAATATCAAAATGACTATTTTACACCTGGTTGAACACATGATATATTATGTAATTGTACATTAAGTCGGAGGCACTGGCATTAGAGGATCAGATGTTCATTAAAATGTTTTTGCTCAGTCAAAAAGGTGCATAATATTATTGTCTTCAGATATTTCAACTCACCAAGTGCTGAAGATATTGCTGCTGGTGAGCTCACTCACTTCGACGACAATTTTGCGACCTTTCTGCGTTGTTGTTGCACTGAACTGTCAGCCTCCTCTTGACAGCAGAACTGTTTCATTAAAATGTTCACAATCCTGTGTAATGAGGTGGTACACATACTGATGTCCAGATGAAACAAAGCGGGAAATTCACTGAAAATATTCTTGAGTCTTTCCCTACAACTGGCCTTCGAGTTTTGAGTAAAAAATACATAGGTATATATCAAGAGTTGATACAGACTTTCTGATGGGTAACTCAGACCCCCTCGGTCAAGTGATTCTGTAAAAGATCTGACTTCTTGGGGAACACATACCAAATCTCCCCGCAACTCGCTATGTTTTGAAGCAATGTAGCCCCCGATGTAAAAGAGAGACATCCTCTCATCAACTGACAGGCTACTGGCTGCCACTGGGATGTCGTCGACGATCAACAGTTCCTCATCTGTCAGTTCATTGCCGCATAAACTGCACATGTGACTTGACTTGGAGTAGTCAATCTCTGGGTCATGCTCCAACATCAACTTGGTTTTGTCTATGGCATGGGTGTGTGCAACATCCTGAGCGGTGATGTAGTAGTTGGATCCTGCCGACATACGAAAATGAGCAAAATGCTTCTCAATGTCGTCTTGTTGAAAGAAACCAATTGGTACATATTGGTGATGAACATCTGATTCCGTTGTCAACAAGAATTGACAGATGTCAGTGAGGCACTTGCAGGTCCAGAAGATAGCATCTGCTGTGTCAGTTGTGAGGGATTTCATTCTTGGGTTTGTGGATGGTTTCATTTGTAATGCGTGGTTGGCCCAAACATGGAGCGTTTTCAGTTGTCGATTTCCTTCTTCAGACAAATCAACCACAGCTCTGTCTGGATCCCTTAAGTGTATGCTCTGAACTGGAGTTTTGGTGTTGAAAACTTTCCACAGCTGCAACACTTCATCAATGAATAATGCTGTGTCCTTCCATGATAATGATGCGACACTAGATGATTTCAGAGCAGAACTGGTTCTTTCAGAAATACGTTTAGGACAAGAGACACTTTTTGTTTTTCAATATTGCTGGGGTTAAGTGAAGCTTGAGAGTTTTACAAGTGTCATAGCCTCGTGATTATGAAGGTCCTGGAGATCTGACCACCGTGCTGATTTGGGCTCACTTGAATCCGTGGGGTAAAAGTCGAGTGTTTTGGTTTTTTCCGTTACCCAGTTGTTACGGATGTTTTTCATAAGATGGACAGGATCGTACAATAAAAAGAGTGGATTGGAGCTGTCTGATGGAGATTTTGTGATCCAAGGTGTCTGAGGGTCTGTCTTCGGGAACATTTTAAAAAACGATTGATTCATTCGTTGATAATAGCAAGGACTTTCGCACCACAAGCTTCGAGGCTCAATATCAGACTGGTAACTTGGTCGAACTGAAACTGTGCATTGAGAGCACGACAGGGAAGAAGTTTAGCAACAAAACTTTTGGATCCAAAAAAGCACTTCACCATCATGCATAAGAGAGTTGTTGCCTTTTGCCCTGGAGAGTCAAGTGCATAGCCGTAAATTGTTCCACCTCGGTATGAAATGGACGCTTTGATGTATATTTCATCAATAATGAGGATGCAGTATTTGCTTCTCTCAGTACTGCCTTTGAAAAAAGAGGCAAACAAGCTTTCATCTGTTGTGTTCTTTGCCATACTGGTGATCTTCTTAAGGGTTGAAATCGATGGCAACTGCAAGTAATCTCTCATATGTGAATAAAGAGACCTGGACCTTGCATACCAGGAAAACACCAGAAGCAAATCCTCAACTGAGTATATACGTGCATTTTTGGGACAATGATGTAGTGCCATTTGTCGCACGAGAAAGTCCATTTTCTTATCTGTTGGTTCATTCTCGGCCATAACAAAGCGTAGCAGTTCATCAAGTTGGCTCCAGCAGTTTATGTCTTTAATGAACGGATGATGGATTCTTCTTAGACAATGATAGTATTCACATTTTAGAAATGGAACATTGGAGTCATGACAAACTTCAAAGTAAATTGAAAACTTTGGAATCGGTCCAGTCCTCTGACGACTAATGAAAATATACAATTTTGATTCTACATCTGGCGCCAGCAACCCTGCATCTAGGCTATTCAACTTTGTAGAAAACATGTCATGAAAGGTATCTGTCTTGAACAGATCCAGTTCTTGAAATTGTGGCATTTCATCTATATCAACTACACGAGCCTTTTGTGTGGACATTTTTGTGGGAGGAGGAGTACTCTTTGATGTACTGGGAACACACGAAGGGGGTACATTTGGAAAAATTGAGGGAGGAAGTGCAGGAACATGATATCTTCCATGCTGGCGTACCATTGGAGTATCCTTTGGCCAGTGCAGTGCACAAACACCCATGTAGTCAGTAACTTCTTCTGTTTTGAGTTGATTAGGTAAGCTGTTAATCCAGACACGACGTTTGTCTGCATCCTTAGGAAACCTGTACACAGGAATTTTCTCGTCGGTAGGTTGATTTCTGTACCCTGTCTTACATCCAAAAACAGAACACTTCCTCACCATGTTTGCTGCCACCAAATATATATGCTAATCCAGTAAGATGTGATGAAACAATGTCTGGAACTATATATATGTTATGATTGTTCCTGATCACAAAATGAACAGTTAATTCAACAAAATTCAAAACACAATGGTAGAACACATTCTAAGCCACATTTAAAAGTCCCAGCAAAACAGTAATGACAAGGTGACAGGATGTGTAAATGTAGCGTACCTAAGTATTCTTGTCTCGATACCATTCTCTTTGGCACTAGTAAACTGTGGTACCAGTGAATAAACGGTATCTGGCATCCTCGTACTCGATATTGCCAGCCATATCAAGTTACGTAACAGGGCATCAGTGTCTTGGGCCTCCAATGAATTGACCTAGATTTCGGTTACCTGGCCTGTTAGTAAGGTCGCCTAGGATGTACCACATCTTGTCTTTGTTTCACTATGACCTTTTCAACGTCTATTTTTAGCTCGCGTTCGGATATTTACGGTCAATGCGGTTAATGTCGTTTCTTTTCGGTCACTCGTGTAGGGCAAAATAAGCGCAGTGTGTTGCCTTCTTTCTAAGTCAGCCTCTATACAATCGCAAGGTTTTGTTTAGATTTTGAACTAGTCTAGATCTAGTCGGAGGTAAAGGAAATCATGTCAGGACTATCCACCTATTTCCAAGGACTGAATGCTGAAGACCAGAGACTATACAAGGAGAAACTGGAACAGCTGGGTTTTCCAGAAGACGACCCATATTTCGTCGAGGAATCAAAGTCGAAGGTTGGTAACGCTCAACGTTTCATTTGTTGTGGACGTGTGTTTGGTTGAAGTAAGACTAGACTAGGTTTAGATCTAAGTTAAGGCTTCAGATTCCCTTCTCTCTTGCATTGGACTCGTTGGATTCGAACGAATTTACGAATAGGCCTGTTTCAGTATCAACATAATAATGCTATGGGTGCTGGTCTAGATCTAGAAAATCTAGATTAGAATCTTGGCATCTTGTCGGAGATAAAGGAAATCATGTCAGGACTATCCACCTATAATCCTATTTCCAGCAACATAGCAGCAATTTCTAGATCCAGATGGATGGGGGGAGTACGGTAGATTTAGACATTTTAACAATCCCTGGGAGTGAGGGGCTGCATTGATTTCAGGAACCTATGATATACATATTTTTCTTTGGCTGCCCTTATCCGTCAACATTATCGACGGATACTGCCCAGGTTTATCCGTCAACACTATCGGCACAATTGACTAATGACAAACAACAACAGCAACAAACAAACAAGCAAACTGGATTTATTCCTAATATTATTGGATTAAAAAAAATTCCAAACAGATTGATTAGGCCTACTGATAAAAAGATTTTTAGAAAAGAAAAAAAAACCTACCCTGCTGAGAATCGAACCACTGTATCCCTGATTGACAGGTAGACACACAAAAAAAACCCAAACTGGATTTCTTCCGTTATTGTTCTTGGATTAAAAAAAAAAAAAGATTGATGCCAAATAAAAAAACGTGGAAAAAAAAAAAAACTGCCGTTCTGAGAATCGAACCACTGCCACTTGACTGATGGGCAGAGATGCTAACAACTACGCTACTGAGAACCCTGAGTAATTGTGAGAAAAGTCTTACTAAATAAGCATGACCAAACCAAGAAACCCATATCAACGGATTAGACCTGAACCTTCATGTATCCATTAAATCAATAAAATTCCAAGTCTCTCCAATATCAATGTAGTTTTCAACACTCGCCCAATATGAACATTGATCGCGTTGGGATGTACGCTCGTACGGAACAGGGGAGGAAGATGGAGAAAGGGTTCAAATCAGGGGAGATGACTCGCAAATTTAAATACAGAATTTATGTTGACGGATAAAAAAAATCCTAGGGAAAATTTTAGCCGTCAGTATCAACGGACAAACACTTCGTTTTTCTTTTAGCTGAACCTACCAGGGTACTATTAATGTAGGAAAGGAACTGGACTGTAAAACTGCAGTGAAAACAGCCAAGCCCAACCAGTCTATTCTTTTTATTTTTTTTACTTTCATTGTGTGTCTGCTGAATGTTTGATTAGTTCATTTTTAAGATAAGAATTTGGAAGTTTTAAAAATGTGAAATTAATAATTTATTTTCAGTTCATCTGAGAAATCAAATTACTTGCTTTTCAGAATATCGCTTGGAAAGATGATGTTTTGTCATGGCCTAGACTTGAGTTTGGGAGCATTTATGTCTATTTAATAGACTCGCCTGGCTTCACCAGAGAGGCACTGAAAGCCTACAAGTCATTAGAGGCCTACAATTATTATGCTTCTGGCTGGGTGCACCAGTTGACTATCAAGCACAGTAACACTGGCCACTGCATCATTAAAGGAAAAGTGAACAGGTGAGCTCATGAGTATGTCAGTAAGTGTTTCTGTTCTTTTAAATATAACTTTAACTTTAACAACTGTTGTGACACCACCCCCAAACACACACACAGGTGTCCGCTTAAGGGGCATCTTATCAGGAACTTACAACATCTTAGTAAATTTACCACAGTGTATTGCATTATTGTAAGACTCTTGTGACTTAGTAGCAGAACAGATTGTTTCAAAATGTGAATTCCTAAATTTAGGTAGCCCAAACTGCTCCGCTAAAGGGGCAAAATCCCATTATCGCATACTTTAAGCTAGAATAATAAAGCTGGTATAAAAATTTTTAGAATGAGCAAGCTCCATCTGACTAGACAATAACTGGTGACTTATAATAAAAAGTAAAAATCAGTTTGGGCTACCTACTAAATTACAAATTAAGCGTAGATGAATGGTGCTTCAAAGGATTTCAAACCACGAAATTCAAGAAGAGAAGATGGCTGTGTCATGAGTGCTTTGTGGACTTTTTTTTTCATTGCAGATCACAAGCTTTGAGTGAGAAGCCACACCAATCATGGGTTGGTTTTAAAATGGCCGATAGCAGTATTGTTTCTGCACATTGCACCTGTATGGCTGGGTAAGTCAGAGATCAGATAGCAGTACAAAAAATGTGTAGATCTAGCTCTACACGGCCTTCTAATGATGCAGTAGCCTTTCAGGGTAGTAAACCAGATAGTGTAACAGCTACATGTAGACCTAAACACCAGCCTGGACCCTCTACAGCCCAATATTTTAGTTCTTCTGACTCGGAAGATGATTCACACATTCACAACTCAAAAAATATAAAAGCAATCTCAATTCTGTTTGTGACATTATAAATTTTATTATAAAATTTACATACATGTCAAGTTGCAACACTGTAGCTTAAATAGTTTTTTTTTAATATATATTTTTTAAATACCCTTGAAACGCTGGGTACCAGGGAATAGCTAGGGTAAAAATCCTGGGCATCAGTGAGTTAATGTTTTGTTTTTTTCAAAAAGTGCAAACATGCTCTGTTTTATTATTACTACAGAAAATTACACTTTCAACATGATGTTCAACCGGGCATTATTAGCAAAGTATGTTACATATAAAATGCTCAGCCAGAGAGAAATGTATATATATTTCATTCTGACAAATACAGTTAGAGCAATATAGTCTACAAAGGAAACAAGGTTTTGAAATGAAAATCTGCTTACGTAGACTGTCATTTCAAAACATTTTACACTGGATATGATGATTGTTTTAGTTACTCAGATCAAATGCAGTATGTAAGAGGACAACAGCAACAAGAAAAAAAGCATTATGCAGCTCATAAGAGTTCAGATCGCAACAACTGTTGTCAATGAATTTTTGCTCAATGTCTTTTGCAGACTGGGTCTTGTGTGCTCTCATGTAGCTGCAATCATGTTCAAAGTGGAAGCAGCCACACGCTTGGGTTATAATGAGATGTCATGTACATCATTACCATGCCAGTGGAACAAACAGGTCATCAAAAAGGTAATACTAAATATTTTAAATAACCTTTAAATAATACCAGAAAGGGCTGATTATATCCACACAACAGTTGCACAGAGGTGGTGATTCCTGTCATACATGGATTTGTGAAATTTGTAAGGCCTATCATTCTGAAACATTTTCTTTCAGTTGTGTACATGAAAAATGGCTGAAAGTTTAGGAATCTCACAGAAATGATTTTCTGTTTGTGACTGAACCACATGAAAAAAAATAAAATCAAGACAATCACAAAAGTAGTTAAGACATGCAAGCAGTCTGAAAAACTTCTACATTAAAGGCTGCTGCACAACAAATGAATGTAACTATGTATTGCACAGAGTGAAACATTTCAATTTCTATTGTTTTATGAAATACATAACACAACAGATGTTCATTTCAACATGTCCTGATTTAGAAAAGCAATTAATGAGCAATGAATAATGTGGCAATGGTTGCTGTTTTTCTATACAGGTTGAGGGTGTACCAGTACGTGACATTAAGTTTCAAAAGCCAAAGAAGAATGTAAAGCCAGACAACCGTGAAAACACACGACCGGTGGAAAAAAGAGCCAGACAAGACACAAATGCCCTGTTGGAGGACCTGAGAAAGACATCACCAGATGCAGTCGTATTTACAATCCGAAGCTGTTTCCAGTAAAAAATGTACAACTGCCAAAGTCTCTTGGACACCTGTATCATCTGAAAAATAAACTCTTAAATGAAGAGGAGTTAAAATCACTTGTAGATATTAAACTTTCTTGTCTAAGAGTTTCAGAAGAGGAAAGGCTTAATCTCGAAACTGAGACCCGAAGTCAGTCTGCAAGTATTTTGTGGCACAAACAGAGGGCTGGGCGTATTACTTCATCTTTATTTTACGATTGTCTACACACTAATGTCATGAATCCCTCAAAATCTTTGGTAAATAGAATTTTGATCAGGCAGTCTTTCTCAACAGTAGCAACTCAGTGGGGCATTGATAATGAAGAGAAGGCAGTTGCGAGTTTTATAAAGATAATGGAACTACATCATGTCAATTTACAAGTGAAAAGGTGTGGGTTTATTCTTCATGATGAAGTATCTTTCGTTGGCAGCAGTCTAGACAGGCTGATTTCCTGTGATTGCTGCGAGGACGCTGTCCTTGAAGTTAAATGTCCCTATAAATTCAAGGACGGGGAGCCCTGCAAGATCTTTGACAGTTCTTTTTGTTTAGAAATGCATAGGAGTTTTTCTCCAGTTTGTGATCTTGGGTTAAGGAAAACTCATCCTTATTTTTATCAAGTTCAAGGACAACTTGGTGTCTGTAAAAGACAAACATGTTACTTCCTTGTTTATACAAATAAAGGCCTTCACATTGAAAAAATTGATTTTGATGAGTTTTGGAAAAACATGTTGGAAAAGCTGATAGCATTTTTTAAAGTTTGTATCATGCCTCGTCTTCTGACATCAAATGTAATAACCTTGTAGATTCAACATTTCTTTCACATTGGCTATTTTTCTTTTCAGTTTCATGCATACTGCTGTATTCCTGTTTGGAATTTAGAAATAGTTTGTCAAAGGTGTCATAGAGAAAAGTCATAAATACATCTACAGGATGGGTGAACACATGTTTATAATTGCTGCAATAACAGTCATAATTTTTTCTATTGTGGGTACATCATCAGATGACTTTTTAATGAGGGTTATGGGAAGGGTGTCTCTCAAAATCTTGAAATTTTTTGTTCTGCCTATAACTCTCTCGACATGAATTCTCGCCCTAGCTAGCTGACGTGATTTTTCAACTTCTACTGGAGATAACTGCCTTTTACCTTTTGTGAAAGCTGGCATTATCAATTTAATTTGACGCATTGCAAACTCATCTTGCATTATGAACCCTCTGTCTGCCATGACTGCATCGCCGGGATTCAGTTTTGAGAGGAAGCCTTCCTCCAAGGTTATTTTCTTATCACTTGCTCTTCCACCCCATGCTTTGGAGAGAAATGTTATTGCACCAGAAGGACTAATGCCAATTAAAAATTTCACTGTATTATGTTTTTTGTAATTTGAATATGTTTGTGTTCTAGCTTTCAGGGAGGATGGTCTATCAATAAAAATTTCTGTGCAGTCAATAATGCATTTGACCTTCTTGAAGTCTTCAGTTCTAAAACACTCTGGCAGTTGTACATAGTCAGTGTCTGGCCATATGATCAGTCCTGACAAGGTCCTGAAAAGAGCATCCAGCCAGGTGTGAAAGATATTTGTAACTGTGCCCATCGAAAGTTTGTATCGATGAGCAAAGTCCTCCAGGCCTGTGTTATGACGCAGTTTTACAAGACAAATGAAAAACTGGTCCAAAAGTGACAGTTTGGCTCTCTTCTTTGTTATGATAAGCAAAGAACAATGATTAAATACAGTTAAGAATGTGGCATAATTTGGAATACCAGTGTAATATTTAGTTTTCTCATCGTCATCTCTGATTAGGTTGTGATCAAAATGAAATGTGTTTTGCATGATGTGACGGTGTTTAGTTTCTAACTGTGTTTTATGATGCTGCAGCTCTTTAATTGTGGTTTCAAGGGCAATGGTCTTACCCATGTATGTATTTTCTATTTGTTCATGTAATAAAACTTCATGTTTCAAATTTTCTACTTTTTTGGTGAGCTTTTCATTTAAATTTTCCTGTCTTGTTATTTCTTGCTGGAGTCGGTCGGTGTCATGCATCTTTATGTCAGTCTGTGTATCCTGAGTGTTTGTCTGTAAAATGTCTGTCTGTGTTGCAAGTCCTGTTTCCTGTTCAGCTGGGGTTGGCTCCGCTGGATTATCTAGGAGGGTGGTCGTGGGCTCCTCTATTGACAGCTGCAATAGTGTTAAAGCTGCGTCCTGCTTTGCCCTCTTGGCACTGCGTTGCTTCACCCTGTTGTGCCGGTCGATACTCCTCTTTAGAGTGCCAGGCTGTTTCTTGTGTTTGGGTGTGTGCTGGAATATTGTTGGCTTAAAGTCAACGTCCAGGGGATCTGTAGATGGCTTTCCTGAAATGAAAGAAGAGTAGACAAAACATGTAGATCTAGTGGCAGTTTATTACTGTGTCATGAAGTAAGTTTAGTAAGTACAAATTAGATCTAGATCTACCGACACGAGAAAGCAAACGGCATGCTAATGACAAAATAACAATAACAGCAACATATATATGACCGAGTGGGAACATTGTTCTAAAGGCTTCAAATGACACTGCGGATCAAAATTTTGTAGAACCAATGCATCCCCTTCTCTTGAACAACCCACAACTAACTATAAAATGATCAAATCTGCCCTCGTTCTTCGTGTTTCATCAACTATTAACCAACTACTAGTACTAACACTAGATCTAGATTCTAAATGATGACTAATGCTAAGCTTAGGTAACATAAATCTGTCATAAATTTTGTCACATTTCCTGATACATTGAAGCAGGACCTGTCTTGGTTTAACATTGTAGGCCTATGCCTTTGACAATATAGATCTAGTCTATAAAGCATGGATGATGAGTGAATAACAATTAGAACACAGACTCAAAGTCAAAAGGAAGTTTTCGTCGAGAGGGGCCAAAAAACGCACTCAACTAGGTCTACATAATAATCGACCGTGTACGATATAGGTACTGTAGGATAGGAGGTACCAACACAATAGTTTTCTTAACACTGTGTCTCACCTGATACGAAGTGTGCACTGCACAGCCGATCATGATCTTTCGGTTCCAGGAGGCCATCTCGTCGTGTTGACGCCTGGTGCTCACCACAAACACGTCCTATGGCGACAAGCCATTTATCAAGCCTGGTTCTGTCGACAGGAAATCTATACATTTTGACTGATGTTCCCGGCGACAGCCTATTCACGCAGTTTGGCGCCCAGCAAGAAGAAGGCATAATGTTGTGGCTTCTCTGTTTTGCCCTACACTGAGAAACGGGCCTTGGGCGCCGCCATTTTCTTTATCAAGTCATGTGACTTTCCGGGGTCTATTTTAAACTGGTCTATAGCAGTTTATAAGGTCAAATAACATTAGAGGTGGATCTGAATAAATTAAAAAAGAAATCAATAAAATTTATGGAAACAACAGTAAACATTTCAAAAATTCACAAATAAAACACAAAGCAAATCAAATCATAACCTGTCATTAATTAGTATGAATGAAGAGCCATTTTAGATAGATCTAAATGACTTCAAAATTCTAGCAGTTAAAAGCATTTAAAAATTCAGAGGAACACGATTGAAATATCAAGTCAGGTGAAACAACAACTGTCATGATGACTACATACCAATGCTACTATTATCTACTAATCTTACTACCACTGCTATTTTAATACCAGACTTGCATTACTTACATCAACCAATACTTAAAGTGACAGGGATTCAATCCTTGATTGCCAAACAGCGGCGTCAGGAACAACAAGAATTGTGACTCCGCCATATTCAGACACATTCCATCTCAGTCTCGCATCATGCCAGGACTAGAGTGAAAATGATTTAAAATCAGTAAGAGGTAAAAGCAGCATAATTATTCTCTTCAAAAAGCCTTTCTGAGATAATCCTAGTTTTTGGGTGGTCCGATCTGCAAAAACTGCAGTCATATTATAATGTTAGTTAGTCTATCTGTCCATTGGTTGATCAGTAGCACAGACAAGTGCTTTAATGTTATACGCACATGTAGATCCGTACATGTCTGTTCATTTTATCAGTTCTTCATTATGTGTACCTCAAATTTCCCATTTAAAAGACTGATCTGGTGTTCTATGGAAATATATTAAAAACATGACGATACTCAAGGAAAGGGAGCTTTAATTTGGTTCAGTGTCATGGAAAAAGATATAATATATGTGAAATATTAACAAGAAATTATTACTTTTACTATCCATTTTGATGCCCATGGAAATAATGATGTCATCAGTCTCCACCTGAGGACAAGACAGATGCACTCTTAGTATTGTTAACTTTGTCTGGTTCTTGTTAACATTGTTGGATCCACTATCAACACTGGTAGATGCATTGTTGACGCTGCCAAATGCATTGTTAGTACAGATCGGTGTTTCTTCACACCACTGTATTCCAATTGATATGATGAATGGATGGATGGATGGATGGACGAAGTGAAGGACATATGGGCGGTTGGTTGGAAGGAAGGACGGACATGTGGACAGATGGATGGATGGATGGATGCATAATTGTATCATAATGTATGGATGGACCGATGGAGAAATTGATAAAACACATGAAAACTTTTAAAATAATCAACAAAAAAAATATCTCTGTTTAGCAGACCGAGATTAGAGAAAAAAATCTATGCTTGCCTGAGGTGAAGTGGAAGCTACATGTTAATTGCTACATGTAGCTCTGCAAACACATCTACCAACTCATTCTGACTGGCTGCTGGCCTCAGATGTTTGACAGAGTGGTAGACATCCAGGATGTGGAAGAACAGGTAACTCTCACGGTCAAACTCAACTTGCATGTTAAAGATACCTCTGGGATTGAAAATTGAGAAGAGCAGGCCGAACAAGGCTCAAAGATGCCAGCCTATAAAAAACAAAAATCTGAATCTGGGGGAAAAAAAATCTGAATAGGTACCGCTATGTATGACGATAAAAATTAAACGGTACCAATTCTAAACCTATATTTTCATGTTTTTTTTTCTTGGTCACGAAAGATTAAGCTGAAAATCATTTTTTACATTATTTAGAATTCATGTCAACCATATCTCTTATTATTCGCTCTTTGCCCTGATCTTGGCCAAAACTGAAAAAGAACATTCTCCAGAAAAGTAGTGTGGCCAACTTACCTAGTTGCTCTGGAGCGGTGTTTTTCCTATAATTATGTCAGATAAGAGCTGCCTTGACATATTGGGATTTGAGTGGCAAAATGCATAAATGCTGTGCATAAATTTTGCCCATTCTGTGCTGTTCAGTGTTTTCCCACTCCCAATTTCATGCTTTAATTTGGCAATTTGTGCCCATGTAACGTCGACCTTCTCCATGTCCATGGCTTGGATTTAAGAAATCTAGGTCTCAATAAGTTTAGAATTGATTCCCCCCCCCTCCCCCTTTCCATCGCAATCGCCACCGAATCAATTACGTTAGTGTTAGACTAAATCCATTGATCTTGCTTATGGTCTCATTCTTGCATCCGTCATAGTCACTGCTAAGTAAGTCAATTAGATCTAGATTTAGACGATATGTAGCGGGGCTTAAATTTGAAGGAAGAGATCTAAATCTGGCTAGGTTTAGAACTGATTCCTCCTCCGCAACAGTCGCAGCCAAATATAACACTCAGACTTTAAGTTGGGGCAGATAGATCTATGCAGTTAGTTTCAGAATCGTTGCCATGCGGAACGGTAATGAGAATAATGACAACATCGCATACAGTGATCAAATCCCTGAATGGTGCAAAACTGGTGCAAATGATCGCTAAATTCTCATTCGGCACATTTTGTAAAAGTTATAATTACAAACTGGAATCCGGAAGAATGAAAACAAACAAAAAATGCCGATTGTGGGAAGGAACAAAAAATCAGAATACTGGCCTTGCAAATCGAAAAATTCTAAATAACAAAAAAAGAAGTAATCTCTACCACAAAAATACACAGAAACAAGAACAAGAAAAATAAAAGCAAGAAAAGTGAGGTGTGAATGCCAAGACTGCGATCCCCCTAAATTTTTTACCTAAAACATTCCCTTTCAAAGCTATTTCTGCTATCCATCCCCAATCCACCACCCCATTCAGCGCCCCAGGCATACCATCATTGCAATTTCAGAAAAATGTATCCCATACCTCCCAATAAAAAATGTATTTCTAGTAACTGTCCCATTTTATGAAGGGTAAAAGACAAAATGCATCACTTCAGTCACATTAATTAAGTGCATTAATAATACATAAAATTATGGTAGATTACGGTAGAACTATAGCAAGGGATACCCCTGGGACAAGTGGAGAAGAATATTATTCAAATAATCCTGTGGGTTCTTTCCGAATCTCTCCCTCCGCATGAATTTATCCACATGGCCAGAAAGCACACCAGCCACATGTTTGAACCGTCTCTTACAGTTTTTGCAATAAAATTCCACGTGATTGGTGCAAACACCCATCACCGGATCCACAAAATTCTGGATGTAAAATACCATCAAGTGCTGAAAAAGAGGCTACACTGGAACAATTGCAATATTATTGTATGATGGCAACCCATCAGAATGAATTATGCTGCTGCCAGGGGCAATTCTGGGTAACTAATAGCAGCAGAGTAGCAGCAGATCTAATTTTTTTCTGCTTCCTCTTTCCCGCCGAGCTCTTGCAGTCTCAATGACCTGGCCCGGGGCCCCCAATGTGGTAAGGATTATTGACTAAATGGTGGGAACATATATCATGAAAGCAGCAGTACCACACTAGTATAATATAATGGGTCACACTGGTGACAGATTCCTTAAAAGACCAGAGATAACAGCTGTATAATGTTAATGAAAGATAGGAATTCTCCAAAAATGAGCTCGTCTTCGAAGACAATTTCATGCCCTGGTAAAAGTGCAGTTTAGGCCCTCAAACTTCTCCTGCTCAGGTCAAATGTGCGCCTCCCAATTTCATTTTTAAAAAAATCATTTGATATTTTCACACGGTCCATAAAAGGAAAAGTTATAATGTATGTATCTTTAGCCGGAATTCTAAGCAGGGAATTGTCGAGCCAAGCATTTACTGTACAAAAAAAAAAAAAATCACTATAGAAGATTAACTTGCCCCTCTGTGACCCCCCACACACAGCCGCTCCCAAAGTCACGTCCTTGTGCGGATCCATGAGCCCCCGCAGTTTGGAAAATGAACTAGGTCTATTACGGAGGGAGTTGGTTTCGCTCTGGGAATAGCGGAACATGGATGCGCAGAAAAATGAGGAGCTAAATTATGCACTTTAGCCCACACCCTGATGGGATGGACATGTCCCCATTCTCTGCTCAACTTGACTGGATTTCACCTGGGACATTAAGCGGCCACAGGTAGACTACTGCAGGAAGGTGGAATCAGCACTTGTAGCAAAGTGTGGCCTCGTAGCTTCGTCCGCCATCTTCCCCAGGTCTGGGCGGATTTGATACAGTATTCCGCATGTCAGTGGATTCGATAAGCGGAGAGGCAGAAAGAACTGCACATTCCACAAATCTGTAGAAATCAGACAATGATGTTATAAAAACCACAGAAAAACTGTGGGGTCGCAACAAGCAAGGCTACAAACAATATCAAAATGTGGCAAAAAGAACAAGTTGTACACAACTTGTAGGCAGCAAAGCCTCGCGTAAGAAATAATTCCTAAACAATACGATGAAACGCAAACTTAAGTTAAGCGAAAACAGAAAATGGCTGATATTTCGGGAACAGCCTTCTTCAAGGAAAAAAATGGAAAAAAACAAAAGAAAAAAAAAGGGAAATCAAACAGATAAAACAATAGACCAATAAAGGATTTGAAATGAAATGTGCATGTATAGAATCTAAAATTCTAAACAGAATATATATCTACTTAAAAACGAGTTCTTGCTTGGACAGCAGCAAAGAAGCACGCCTGGTGGAGGCTTGAAGTGACACATTAGGTTAGTTACCAAGATGAAGGCGCCACATGGTGCCTCAGAGCACAAGTCAGGGTTGGTGCACAATATCGGGAGGAAAAGAAAAAGAAAAAGAGATTAGGAATTAAAGAAAAAATATAAAAAATATTCACACTCAGCTCACACCTATGGAATTATCTAAGGCAGTGTTGGACATTGATGCCATGGGGAGTGATTGTGCCAAACTGGAAAATTAAACGTTGCTAAGTCTCAAAGTGCATCTCAGCGCCTGCGTGACAAGACTTGAGTCCTAGAATCTGCATGTCGGTGGATGCTTCATGCCACCATGGGCAGGTTGACTGACATGGACAGAAACAGACTTCCATTTTGATTCTCAATGTCACGGAGGTGCTCCCGAAACCGAGTATGAAACTTTCGTCCCATTTCACCAATATACAACAAATGACACCTGACACAGCGGATAGAATACACAAGATTACGAAAAGTGACTGGAGGAGTGGACCATCAACCCACTCAAAACAACGCTTTAAATCGCGAAGTTTGAAGGAGGAAGCGACACACCGGAACTACCCTTATTTTCATTTCTGGGTTTGAGGTCTTTATTTTAGGAGGTTCGCTGCCCTTGGCATTTACACCTCACTTCACTTGTTTTATTATTTCTTGTTCTGGCTTGGGGGGGGGGGGGGGGGGGGGGAGATGATATGGATAAATTTTAATCTATTAATTTCAATTTTGCCCGGGCAGCGGCCTTTCGGCCTGCTCTTTACGATTTCCAACTGCCAAGGTATCTTATTTTCATTTCAGGACGTAGTATTTTCTTTCTAGTTTCGCACTTTTGTGTGGGCCTAATTTGTGCATGCTTTCCTCCCAATTTCCATTTTTCCGACCACACGGGTTCTTATCAGATCAGTTTCCCCATTGTTTCTATCGCGCATCAAAAATCCGACCCATTTCCCACGTTCCGACTTCCATGGACATCCAGTTTAAATATGATGAAGAATAAAGAACAAAATAAAACGAAACTAAAAACTACGCCAAATTTCAAGTCTCTCATTGTTTGGTAATCTCAAACAAATACGGAGACAGGGCAGATTTGCGTTTGTGATATATACGTCTCAGTATGGACAAAATCTTACTGTAAGAGGGCTACAAAAAGTAAGAAGAAACAGAAAAAGAGGATGCTTATTTTATGTTACTAAAGTCTCTCTAAACGGAAGGTCAAACTATAATTTGAACAAACTGAAATATATTACATGCCCAGTTATTCTACATTCCCAGGAAAAATCCACTATTTTGTCGTAGGTGTATATCATTGTCATAGCATTTGAGTATTGGATTTGGGCGACTAGGGTTAGAATTTCAGTATTAAGGTCCACCCCCATCTCAAACGGAAATCTTTCTGATTAGAGCAAACTAAGGAGGCGTTCCAATGGGGGTCACGCAACAGGGATATTACGAGGACAAGACTAATACGATCGCCCGTGAGAAAGGGGATGCAAGGTATGAGACGTCCAAAGTGTGGATTCTGTTCAGGACTGGGTCCAGCCTATCTAATGTCTCCCAGTCTAATTATAGTGGTTGTCCAAGAACAGTCCAAACGTCATCTCTGATACAGCCTCATTATATTGAAGAGACATGATCGACCTGATCCCCATCAACTGGAGAAAAAAGAAAAGTGCATTTATACCTTCTTTAAGATTCTTTATGGGAGTGTTAAAAGATCCATGTCTTGTCTTCCAAGAGACAGCCTCTGTCATTAATTATTTAAGAGAGAAAATCTCTCTTTACCCCCACCCACCCAATCACCAATAACGCCAAACAAGAAAAAAAAAGGTTAAACAAAGCACGGCCAAACTGCATTAAAAATAGAAAAGCTCACTTTAAGACGCTTATTTGTGAAGTGATTACTGCTCCGAAAATTTTAAGAAAGAAAAAAAAAAGTGGCACGGGGACTCCAGCACACACTACCCTACCTAGCACAGATGTGCCGTGTGACTATGTGGTTGCGAGAGCACTTTTCCCATGACATGGACGATCCTAAGTCTAATACTACAGTACCAGTTGCCCCTTAAGATCTAAGGAAGTAGGTTCTAATCCGTATGTTTTGTCCGGCCTAACCCCGACCAAACTCCACCCCAACTCTCAGTCCCTCAGTAGCGACTCAAGGGAGGAAATCTCGCCAGACCCTAAGCTTTACAGACTGGTTGGGCATGACCAGCCGTGCGAGTACCTTGGTCGACCGCCGACCTCGACGCTACATGGAAGCAGGAGCCAGTAACCACCCGGGTTTCCCTAAAGTGGCTGTTCTGTACTATAAATAAATTTTGGGTTTTCTTATATGACACAGAATCCACACATTGTCTGCCATTATGGGTTTGACCTCCTTATGCATAAACTCAGATATTAAATCCATCCCTTTATCAACACTGCTAAAAACGTCTTGTTTTAATTCAAATGTTTATGCTTATTAATATTTTTTAAGATGAATGTCTGTGGATAAGACATAGCTTCATAATTTTGCATTTTCAAAAAGGCTATGCCCCCTTCACATGATTATCGTCCTTTGCCCTTGACACAATCTTAGTTTTTTCTATAAACCGAAGTGGAATCGATACTATTTATTTATTCGACTACAAATGACATCCTTAAATATGACAACAAAATCAATGCCTACTTTTGGAAAATTTTCCTGTGTCTCTATGTCTGTTCTTGCATTCACATTTTCCTCATGGCAATAAGCGCCCCCCTTCCCCCTTTTTTCAATACATGTATTTTTTTTCTTTCAATCTATGCAAGACTTGAGAATGACTTCATGTCTGAGCACTAATGTCAAAATAAATTCATTATTAAGTGAATTATTTTAGTGAATATAAAGAATTATTATTCATTATTAATTAAATTCATTATACCAATGTCGAAATTAACATAGGAAGGTGGGGGATGAGTATCCTTATCTCTTCACACTTTCAACTCAATAACCTTCCAAATTGCAAACAAGATACAAATGAACTCAAGCAACATTACAAAACGTCAAGGGAATTGATGCAGTTGTCAACTCGGACTTGACAATAGCCGTACATTCATGAATGAAATGAACCAAAGAAAATTTTACGGAACAAATATACGACCACAAGCTCAAATGATACCGGGCCTGATAACAAATATAAATAATGAGAATTATAAAAATACGAGGAAATTGTCACATGGATATAGAAATAAAACAAAAAAGACAAGCCTGCGGCATCCATCAAATCTATATTATAAGAAACTCACCACTCATGCGACACGGATTTGAATGAAATTATAAAGGTGCCTACCTTTCAACATGAAGAAAGTTCTTTTTTAAATTTGAAGACTTGAAATGATTGGGAAGTATTTTCTTCGCGTTTGCTTGTGTCGCTGATTTCACCTGGATCCTTTATTTTTCACAAACACAGAAGCCCATGATGTTACTTCCTGCCTAAGCTAGACCATCCATGCTGAGTCGACACTGCATAAATGGTGAACAACGATTCTTCTTTTGAGGACTCAAATTGATTCGGATCAGTGGGTTGAGTGATTCATTTGATTCGAATCTGCCCATAAGCCAGTGGTTGCAAGAGCGAATCACGATTCAAGTCATTCAGCGACCTAGTAGCGACAGGAACTGTGTCACCAATGGGTCCTTACAAGGATAAGCACTGATTTGTTTCTTACCGTGAGGTGTTGTGTCCAATCCGTGCATTATTCCCTTATGCATGATTCAAATCATGTTTGTTTCATCGGCTGATTCGTTCGGTGGTGATTCAAATCAGCATATCTTATTCGAATCACAAAAAAATCGACTCGGTGAGTCAGACCATGCCCATCAACACATTGCATGCCATGGTGAGCACATGGTACAATGTGCACTGCTAACATTAGGCCTGCTCTCTTTCATCAACTGTCTACACAATAGACCACTTCCCTCGCAGGTGGTTGGTATGGAAAAAGACATGTGTGTACGATTGTGGGGGTGAGGGGTAGGTGATTTTAGAGAATTTTAAAAATTTATCTGTCTTGCTGAATATGTGGATTATCCTATACGTCTGGGCACCTGTTCATCTGAACTAGCCTAATTAACCTGTTACATTGCAAATGACAGTAGGTCTGAATATGACATGAAGATTAAATGATGAGAATCAATTCAATGTAACATTACCTGCCAACTGCTCGTAAACGCTTTGATTAGTTGGGTTTCATTCTATATCTAAGTTTTAATCACAATGTTTCCTCGTTTCAACTCTGCGTTATTTCCACTCTTGAATATCTCATCTCCCTTTTGTTATATTTGACTTGTTTTATCAGTGTCAATTGAAGGAAGAAGAAATTAATGACTAGAAAATAGGAAAATGACAAGGGAATGGAGTGAACAGGAAATGGTTGCGGTATAAAATATAAATAAAATGTCTTTCATTTCTTTAAAAAATTTTTTTACCAATTTTCTGGAGATAACTTGCTGTTCTTGCTTTGTAACAATCAGCCGATGATCAGTGCTGCAGAAAACTCCAATCTCAGATAGTGATAGCTCCTGTACCATTCATAATGTGAAGAGTAGACTTGTCTTATTGGTGTCTCAAGAAAAAGAGAAATAAATATGGCAAGTAAAGTCACAGCACTGAGGTGCTTAAGCATAGCACGAGGTATTATGTTAATGTTGTTACTGTTATTGATGTAACCAAAAGTGCTCAACTGAATTCTATCAACTACGGAAAGTACGCACTTGATTGTTCAATTTCCAAATGCTTATCTGCAGGGTATGAAGGGCTGCAAATCAGTGTTCTTTACGCAAAAAAGAATTAAAATATCCCAAACAAATCCATTACTCTTTGATACTTAGTGATCTACATGTTGTCGGTTTCGTGACGAAGGGGCCAATAGATAACAATAGGTGTAAAACGAAAAGACGAACGTTTAACTTATCTGTATGATGAGGGAGCGAGAAGGTCAAATTTGAGATATTTTCTCTTTTGTTTTTATTAGAAGGTTCTTTTTGGGGGGGGGGGAGGGGGGGGGGGAGGAGGGCTTTACCGAACATGAGCAATTTTGTTATTAAATCTCATTTAGTTCTTGTGTTATGTAGTATGACAAAAATTCAAGAAATCTATGATGAGAGTAGCACAAAATTTTCAAAACTGAATTTCTGGGAACAGTGATTTGGCGTTTCGCCCTTTCGTCATACAGAGAAGTTAAGTGTTCGCCTTTTTGCTTTTTGCTGTCCACCTGTTGATATCCATTCGCCCTTTTGTCATGAAACCGACCTTGTATAACACTGGGTAACAAATCTTCAATATAAAAAAGGACTGATACTGATTCAAGTTGGTTAAGTCGCCACACACATTTGCGAAAGGATACAATTGTAGCAGCAACTCGCTTCCTAATATAAACCCAGACAGCAATCCTACATCAGTCCGATGTAGATTTTTGGAGGATCTGTAGGGTTATTGTAGGGGCAGGTTCCCTACATCAGTCCGGAGTCAGTGCAATGTTGTAACCATTGGACCTACGCAGGAACGACGCCATTTGTTTGTGCAAACTTGAGTTGGATTTCCGCAGGGTTGCCGGCTGGGAATGTATTTAACATGAAATATGCATTGTTTGATTAATAGATGAAGAATGATTTGGGCTTTGGGAAGTAGAGACATGTATACATACTTGTTAAACAGTATATTACCATCACAGGACAACAGCGACCTGCATCGTTAGAGCTGCTGAAAATTAAGCAATACGACACAGTGTTTGCAATGCTGACCTTGTTTCAAAAGCTAATCCATACGCATATTCTAGTTTCCATGAAAAAAATTTTTTTGTCTCCCTTGATAATATAACAGTGTACACTGATAATATTCGTGCCTATTTGATGATAAACAGGCTTTGGAGACACCCGAAGCGTCGTTTTCGTTTCAGAAGTTAATTGGAGCCAATTTTTTATTCAAATAGTAGAATGTAAATTAAACAGCAATGCAATCAGGAGATAACGAAATAATTCTTTTATTATTCTTTCACCAGTCACTGTTCCACGCTAGTATGCAGTTTGCTAAATGTCACCTTTAACCCAGCCAGTAACCTTATGTCAGTCCAACGTAGATTATCGTAAGGGCGGTTTTCCTACACCAAACTGACCTCGATGCGATGTAGTAACCAGAGGATCAACGAAGGAACGATCTCATTCCTATGTGCATACTTGACGTCAGTCCTACGCCTCGGATTATCTATAAGGTTGCTAGTGTGGGAAGGACTGACATGAACGAAGCTGGCAATCCAGTAGCATAAAACAACAACAAAGAGAAAAGTTAAATTTGATTATGTTATTAACATAATTATTTCCTTTGACTCTGCAGATGACGTGCACAAGTCACAACTAACCCACTCAAACAAGTCGATTTTATTAAATATCATAATATTATGTATTTGACGAGATTTCGGGGAGGGTGGAATAGGGATGGACGACGGCGTCCACATTACAAGTTAATTGGCATATCGTCAAGACTGATACACGTATTTAGAGTTCCCCCCCCCCCCTCTTTCAAATAAAAATGAAGGCCAATATTTCACTAAAAAAAAAAATAAATAAGCTCGAGTTATCATTATTCTGTCTCTTCCTACAAACACTCCGTGAAGGTAATCAGTCATTAAGCACTTACTAGAATCTATATCATGCTGGAAAACACACTCACCCGTTTTAATTTTGACCGTAGCTAAAGCTGTCAGATCTCCAACTGCCAAATACCTGGAAAGGGTTTTTTAATACATTTAGTGTACATCCACTAGCCCATAACGGCTAGAAATCTTTGAAAAAGACGCTGTCTTTATCTGTATAATTTATATTAGAGCGGAAACAAGTTTGACTTATTAAGAAATTCACAAACAGCACGCATAAAACAGTTTTTTTCCGTGGTTTTGAAGAATAGGATGTATTTGAAGTATTTTTCATGAGATCAAAACCTTGACCCATTTGGGGAAACGCAAAAAAAGACATGTGATGGCCAATTCCATGTGACGTGTGCTACACCTGAATACCGGTTGTTCACCTTGCTATCTTCCAGAACAAATCATTAAATGAGATGTTTAAATCGTACTTTTTTATCCCCCCCCCCCCCCCCAAAGGCCACTTTACAAGTTTTTATCTTTAATTAAAAAATTAAAAGTAAGATCTAAGTCAACGTGGTGCCTAACATGGTGTGACCTGTGTTACATTCGTAGAAAGTGGTTCTCGAGTTTAAGTAACATTTTCTGGAAATTCTGTGAATGTAGTTGAAGACTTTCACCTAAATTTTTATGTAGTACTTGTAAATGCCTGCTATGAAATTCTGTATCTCATAATTCTTACATTTTTAGATGATTCAGGCAAACAGACAACAAAAAATGCCATGACGTATATCACATCTTTTATGGTATAATTACATTCTTCATCTTTCAAGTGCCTTTTTTTCATGAATAGGATTAAGTCTTGGATTTAAGCTTGAATTTTTAACAATTTGCAGTAATAAAATATGTTTGTTTGTAATTGGTTATGATCTGTCTGAAATATTTGTAGCTAGAGGAAAATTTTATGATGTAGAGTGTAATGTGTGTTAAACAAAACCAGTGATGTCTGTTGGATTCTTTGTTGTCAAAACCTACGTCAGTGATAGAATTTTGTTATTATTTTTACATGCAATATAAGAAGGGGAAAACTATTGATCACATCAGTTACTTGTTATTAAACATAAAACTGCAAATTGCTTCTCAGTATGAGAAATCTGGTTTGTTTTCTTCCTCAGATGACATTTTCTTGCCAATAAACCATTTTAGAACTTAAACCAAGGATTTTTTATTTGATATGTTAACTTCCATATATTTTCTCATACTGGTTGACATTTCATGGAATGGGCCTGATGCAGAGTGAGTCGCTGAATGTCTCCGTGCTCGCGAGTACTGGCGATTGTGTGAGTTCGTGAGTTCATTGAGAGTGAATGAGTGAGTGAGTGAATGAAGGTTTAAATGAGTAAGGAATGTTTGAAGGACTGACGAAAGCAGGGCAGACCATAGCTTGCTTGACAAATTGTAAAAACAAAGAAACAAACAAAAAAGAGTAATTTTTCAGGTTGGTGTCCGTGTTGTAAAACTCAGTTACATTTTAGGTTTGACAATTGCCCAGCCAGCCTCCCTACATCAAACCGATGTAGATTTGCATAGGATCTTATTCGCAGAAGGGGGGTTTCTTGATTTTGTGATATTTTGTGATAGATAGAGAGAGAGAGTGAGCGAGACAGGGAGAGAGAAAGAAGCAGTGCAGTGTGTTGAGCGCTTCGCAGGCGCTCCATTCTGCTCTGTGGTTGACATGTTGTTTCTGTAAAGCGCATAGAGCGCATAAATGGATATGCGCTATATAAATGCTATCCATTATTATTTTATTATTATTATGTCAACTATGGAAAAGTTCTCCTGCATTCCGCAGTCTGCGATGGCGCAATGGCTAGCATCTGCGGTTATCAGTCGGAGACTAAGGGTCCTGTCCTGGATTCAAATCCACGCCGGAGCATAATTATTTTATTTTTTGTTAACTCATTGCTCATTTTTAGGAAAAAAAATAATTTTTTTAAAAAGGATTTTGCAAAATTGAGGTCGTGGGGAAATTGATCAATGTTACTAGTGTGCTCCAGATTACTTTATTTCTGTTCATTTTATTTATTCCTGTTTACTGAACAGGACAGAAATAAACATGTAAATCAAATTTTAAACATGTAAATGATTTCTTTTAGTCAGTGTGAACTGAACAGCTCATCTCTATCCACGGTAACCTGGATCTATTAGTCATGTTTTGTTTTATTACTTTGTTTTTTGATTCCATGGAAGATTAATAATTCATTTTTATTTGCTCTCATTTAATGGCCATATGTTTCGTCAGTCCATGAATCTAGTATTAATTTTGAAACAATACCAAATTGATCTCTCTACTTGTTTGACCATTATCTCTAATAATCTTAATTCGTTTCCCCATACTTTAATTTCTGCGTTTTGTTCTTTATTTTTCATGTCAAAACCCCCTACATTCGTCTTGCTATTTCTCGGTTATTTATAAAGGAAAAGGAAACTGGTTCAAAATCATAGTCTATTTTACTGCAGTGAAATATATTTATTTTACCATTTAGATATTTTTCTTGCTCGTATTAGATTGTTGTGATTGTGACTGGAGCTATCTGGTGGAAGGATTTCAGTTCAGTTTCTAATATTGCCTTGCTTTTAAACTGGCATCACAAAACTTTGTCCTGCACACGGTGGACTCAACATGAAAGAAACACTCTCAGAGTTTTTAGCCTTCATAACTGATGGCAATACATCTATTTCTTTTGTCACTCCACACCTTCATAGCATGGGAAAATGCGGTTTTGCGACATCAACTTCGGTTGACTTTGATGGAGACTGAAACTGATGAAAAATATCTGTTGTTTTTGCACTTTTGTTTTTCTATGTTCATTGGAATTTGATTAATTTTGTGTCGCAATAATATCACATCTTTTTATGTCTTGCATTGACTTTTTCTGTAAAGTAGCCAAGTGTATTAGGCTGTATTCCACTGGTTCACCTGGACTGTGGTATTGCTTGTTGCTCAATAAATCTGTTGTTTTTATTTCTCAATGGAAATTTCTTTTTACCCGTGCAGGTTGTCATGGACTCTATTTCAAGTATCGAGGTGGAAGGAATTGAGTGTCCTGAAAAAAAAAAAAAAACACAAAACAAAACGGTATTTGACTGATTCCTCTTCAAGAGAAAAAATAATGATGTATTGATAGAACTAGGCTACAATGGCGATTCTTTCTTTAATGATCAAGCATTTTAATTTTTGTATATTGATCACTTGGCTGATAATGATAAAGAGTCACAAATTCTCATTTTATATGTTAATAAAATAAAAAAGGAAAGTAAAGATACTTTGTGTACAGTTGACATTAAGAGTGAAGCCAGTAAGCCTTTATGGAATGCATCATTCATCTTTCAAGTTCTCTTACAACAATCGAGAAAAGTGAAAACATTACACAAAACATCCAGCCTTTTGCACACAGTGTTTATGTTTATTCTCCATTTTCATGAAAAAAACAACAGATTTATCTTAAAATGAATTCAAACATTTGACATAAGGAGTTATTACAAAGCTGTTACAGTGGTAAATATGATGTACAGTGTCCATTATGCTTTTGGTCTCTCAGAAATTCACATACATGTCTAGTGCTTTACTTGATATTTGTAATAAAAGTGTATGCAGACATATGAGTGTAAAATGTGGAGTAGCATGTTTTCAATAAACTGAATAGATCTAAGCATATAATATTTAAATCATTAGAATATTTTTGTATCCATCTCTCTTACTAAAACTAAGATCTCCAGAAAACCTTAAAAATATTATTATTATGAACATTTCGGTTTGTTCAAATCTCTGCATGCAAGAATGAGTGTGGTTTTGGTTCCGTTTAAATGTCTGACTGTTTTCTCCCTTATTTCTCAAGCATCATTATAAGGAGGCTAAAAATCAACGGCTTCACCACCAACATCTAGGTATTTAAACCATGTCTCTATTTGTCCACTGAATTGCCCCAAGAAGGAAAATGTTCAAAATTGGAATGTGATGAATATCAAAATCAATTATTATTCTACTCAGATTGTATTATCTTCAGAATAATTGGCTCTCCATTCATAATTAATTCAGATGCATTAAAAACCCACCATAAAAAGATTGTATTATCTTCAGAATAATTGGCTCTCCATTCATAATTAATTCAGATGCATTAAAAACCCACCATAAAAAAATTGTATTATCTTTAGAATAATTGGCTCTCCATTCATAATTAATTCAGATGCATTAAAAACCCACCATAAAAAGATTGTATTATCTCCAGAATGATTGGCTCTCCATTCATAATTAATTCAAATCCATTAAAATCCCACCATAAAAGCATTCAGATATCTATCAATGAATACGTTCTATGATCTAGGAGTGGCTATTTGCGTCACAACAATAAAATCCAGTACGGAATTGGTAACACACTAATTATCCAGAGAAATTTTTAGGTCAAAATCGTAGGAAATTAGATACAGTGAAAAATGTCTTCATATCCCTTGATCAAAACATGAGTGAATAAACTAGTCGGTTTCCATTCTAATTAATATCTTGAAATGAATTTCAACGCTTCTACAACAGTATTCCATCCATATTACGAGACAGCAAACTTTTCATTCATATTGTTGACATAACTATTAAATGCATGGCAAGCATCTTTCCTAAAACATTCTAAGATTTCTCAGAGGTAAAAATGTATGCACGTTAGCATTACTGATGAATACAGAGCAGAGCTAATAAGGAAGTAATGTGAAATAGAAGGTGTCCTTTAAATTCTTCTGCATGATAAAATGAGCTATTCAGAAGGAGTCAAAAACTGTTCTCTGTCTGCCCGCACTTCTTCTTCAGCATAGAAAGGGAACTGGATTTTGCAGTAGCGTACACCTGTCATACAATGGGGAAGAGCACCCACTATTTCCCAAGTGTTAGACAATACATTATATTTGCTGACCATCTTCTGTCCTATTTTGTCCTGCACATTATAACACCCCCCCCCCTCCCCCCGTCACATGAATAATTGTCACCATTGGCCACACACGAAGCTTCTTCGTGGGATACGGGGAGAGGAGCTACGGTAGACCACTGACTAGTAGCTGGATTATAGCACTCTGGTTCCATAACTGCTTGACATCTCTGGTTTGCAAAGTCAAAGTTACATCCACCAAATACATAAAGTTTATCTTGAGAAACACACATCACATGTCATGCCCTTGATATAAGCATTGGTGCCATATCCTCCCATGTGCCAACCTCTGGGTCATAACACTGCATTTCTGGGGTGAGCTGGCGATCAACTGAAAACCCTCCTGAGATGGAAATATGATTTCTCCTGCATGGGCAGAGGAAGGCATGGGCACAGAAGAAATGAACTCCCACGTGTTTTCTGCTATATTATAACACTCAACTGAGGCTTGGGGTCCATCACCGGATCAACCACCTACAGCATAGATCTTATCCTTAAATGCACATGCAAAGAAATCAGCTCGTTTCTCTAGCATGGAACAAACTTGAAATCATTTATCAAATCGAAGATCATAGCGATCGACTGCATTAACTACACATTCACCATGTACACACTGAGAAGATGTTTGTTGTTGTTGTTGTTGTCTCCCTTAACCCCTTGCGGTGTCGTCGGGGCGCCGCCTTGATGCACTGTACACCTCCTTCCTCCATTTCTCTCTGTCGTGTACAAATTTTTTTCAGCATGGGGCTAGGAAAAACATGATGTAGCAGTGAAAGTGTCTAGGGAGCCTGGTGTAGATTTATTTTATTTTAGACAACCAACGTTAATTATGTATATTCAGAGTTTGTGGGTGCTTTTGGCTTTCTCTCACAATATCAGTACAAAATTGGCTGCTTTGGAATCTGACTGACAGTCTATTACACACTGTGCCCCGCACATCTGGAACTCACTGCCAAAATCATTGCGGGAAGCGAGTCAAAATTCAAAACTGGTCTAAAAATCCACCTTTTTAAAAACACTTTCAGTTGTGAAGTCTCATTCGCAATCCATTTATTTTCTCATTTCACTTTAATTTTGCTGTTTTATCGTTTAATTTCTGTCTTATAGTATGTTATATGTGTGTATCTATGTATACAATGTATGTATAGCAGAGAGAGAGGGTGAGAGAGAGAGTGAGAGAGAGAGAGTGAGTTGCAGATGGAGAGAACACGACTTTCTGTAAAGCGCCCAGAGCAAACGGTTTGGATTGGGCGCTATATAAATGATCTTCATTATTATTATTATTATTATTATAACATAGTAATCCATGTTGCATTGCTAATGATAGTGTGACATATAAGGGAAGAAATTGTGGACAAGAAAAGTCATGTTTACATTAGTCCTACAACCAAAGAATGTCACTGTCAGAAAAGAAGGGAGTTTTGTGGGTTCAATCAAGAGAAATTCATTTATATTATGTCATTGATCAGTTCAGCAAGGGTCAGGTAGCAATCTTACAGAAATCCAACGTACAAGATTGATATCAAGTTTGCTCATAGGAATGACATTGTTCAAAGGTCACTAGGTAGGACATTGTGTCGATGTCAGTTTGTTGTGCGAAATCCACCCCGTCAGTAATTCTAGCGACCATGGGGAATTGCTATCAGAATCTACATCAGACTGATACACTGATGGCTGGGGATTGATGTACAGCGTAACGAAGATTTTGCTCCATTTGTAGTTTTGACTTCAAACTGACAGAGCTTTGAGAATGAAAGTAGGATGGGATGAACACATTTAAAGTACATTTACTTAAGTTTTTATGTTTATTGATATGTTGAAAAATAGTATGCACTGGTTCTACTGCTAAAGATTGCTCTGAATATATGCAAATTAGCCCTAGTAATCTGTAGCCAACGTGTACCCATCCCATGTAATTCAGCCAACATCAGCATATTCAAAATGGATCGGCGGAGGAGAGTCTCGAAAAAGATAAAATGATGTTTGCTATACTTCACTGCTTGGTCAAAGGGTGGTATCAATCTATTATATATTTCAGTAACTTGCAACCTTTGGCATGACTAAATGAACAAACTATACACTCTTCAGGCCTTAAATTTGGCAGGAAGGTGGCAATTGAGATAAGGAAGATGATGGCTATAATTAAAAGTTGTTTACTTCAAGCATGTATTTTTAAAAAATAGCAATGTTTATTGCTATGTAACATCTGTATTTTTGTATGTTTGTTCCGTAAGGAGGGAGGGAGAGAGAGAGACAGGGGGAGGGGGGAGGGGAAGCACATGATTGTTTATTCCGGGCAATGCCCGGTAGGTCATCTAGTATTATATATATCTGATAGCAGCAGTAATGATCACTATAAAGTGAGGGAAATTTGTAAAATAGAAAGAAAATGGAATGAGTTTATCGCGACCTTAGTTCTTGTTTGTTCTATCTCCATGTTCTGCAAAACAGATTCTTATTATTAGAAGAGGTATAACAAATCGTCAGTTTCATGATGAAAGAGTGAATAGATAATAGCTGTAAAATGAAAAGGCGAACACTAGATTTATCTGTATAACGAAGGGGTGAATAGGTCAAATTTGAAGCATTTACTCTTTTGTGGTTATCAAAACACGGGCAATTTTGTTAAATCTCATTCGATTTTTATATTATGTAGTATGAAAAAAAGGTGAGAAATCGATGATGACTGTAGCACAAAATTTTCAAAATATTTCTAGCAATTTGGGCCCCTTCGTCATACAGAGAACTTAAGAGTTCGCCTTTTCGTTGTACTGCTGTAGATATCTATTCACCCCTTTGTCATGAAACCAACAAAATGCACATTTTGATGCTTGTTTAAAATCCGTTGTAGGACTTAATAACATGTTTCAAAGTTCCGATTTATTCTTAGTCTTTATCATAATAGTTGTTGCTAGGGGATTCTAGTCTAATTACCAAGCCGAATAAAGAAAATACTGAGTTGTGTTTCCTGCTCATCTATAGATTACTGTTTAAAGTACCTAACAACAGCATATTAACCTTTACCATGCACTTTTCAGGTGCGGTCTGTTTTACAACTATCGATATACCGATTGGAGCCCCCTGCATCATATGAGATAACGCGTGGTTTTGTAGCGCACACGATTTTTGTTTTTCTGTGTTTGTAAACATCCGAATGTCATTTTTCTCCTCCAAAGAAACTTTCCAATGATACCAAATACACTCTAACTTTATGAGAAGATTTCAAATGAATTTTCAAAATCATCCCCCAAACAATGCATACACAGGTAATAACCACTATGAAAAAGGAATGTACATTGGGCATGCGAGAGACGCTAAGCTCAAAATGCAAAAAGGATAACTAAAGCCGCAAATATTTAACATCGAATTCCTCTGTTGCGCAAAAAGTGGAGTTGGAACAAACAAGAACTATTGTTGCGATATTCTCTGCTTTATGCTTTATAATATTTTAATTTGGTCTGGTTGTCTGTCACAAATCCCAGACTGGGAAATGTAATAATTATGACAGGACAACAATCACGAACGAACAAGCATAACACTTAACAGAACAACCAAACAGACTCACACATTTAATATGTATAAAAATAAGATATCTATGCAATTACACACATTACATTAACTCAATTCAAATACCATTCACGGTCAGCATTCCCGACATTCATTCTTCTACGGGTCCACAACCCGATAATACTTTCTAGAATATGCTCTGGCCTCAGCCTCACATCTATATATATATTACTTGCTGGCCTCTCTTATTGGCTCCTGCTCAACCTAATCTCCGTATCTCAATCTCCCCTCGAGGTCTTAATAGCACATTAAGATCTTAATAACAACGTCCCTGTCTGCCTGTGGCCAGACTGCCACGACTCATGTGCTCCCGCTGTCCTGCGCGACAGCTTCACTCAGGCGGCCTGTGGGTAGCCTTCTGCCCAACCCCGGCACAAGTCCGCTCACCGCGGGTGGCTTCTCTGAACGACCCCGGCACCTATAAGAATAACATTACATCTGTAATACACCATACAATTACTATCCACTTCACCACTCATTACGAACTATCAAGCGTACACACAATAGTCCACCTTTCACTCACCACACCTCTTACGGTAACACACCTCTACCGTACCACACAGCATTCAGACTCGCTACGAATCCATGATCCGAACTTACATCTATCGCTCATTGCGCACATCTCTATACACAGTAATCAATGACTTTCACATTCCTCACATATAACTTATTTATATCATGGTCATAGGAGAATATAGTGCATCAAACATCATAATTATCAATCATAGTTCAACCTACCAGTCATCACTGGAAAACACACAATCTCCCGACTGCTTTCCCACGTCTGTCCCATTGGACCTCTTAACTTGCAGTGACTTTTCACTACACAAGATTTACCTCATCGCCTTCACTTTACTCACGTCTTGCACGCTTCTACGTTAACTAACAGAAGTCAATATAGGTGAGCAGCCTCACTATCCCGTGAGTCAATCCTACACTTCCATGCCCCCGTAATCCTTGAATCTCGCTCACTCCACTCGTGACATTGTCGTGTAAATTTCATATGATAATATATCCTTATTCTTTAAAATCTCCTTTCTGGTATTTCTGTTCCTAGAATGTTTAGAAATATATAGTGCTGGTCAAGTTTGTGTGCAGGTGCAAAAGTAGATAAATGTCATTTATATTTTGTAAATGTTCGTTGATATGGCCGTTAAGACTGGCAAATTCTTATGTCATCTGTGTCGTGGCCAAACTGTCTCTCTCGGAAAATTTTCAGTTTTCTAATTTTTTTGGCTCCCTGAACTCAGAATGCAGAAATACATTCACCAATGCAGTATTAGATGATCTTTACATAATAAAATTCTAAGATACGACAAAAATTTTTAATTCCCATTCTGTGCCTGACATTTTCTGTAACACACAAACTGCACGAAATCATACACAAAATGTGCTTGTCCCATGACCGGAGATGTGCCGAACAAGCTTTTTTTCATTTGGCAGCCAAATTGCAGCTAATCACTAATCTGCTGACAATAAACATTGTACAATCTGTCTATCTCCTGACTGCATAACTGCTACGCTATCTACAAACCAGCCATCACTGCGTAATACAAGAAACGAACATTCCGAACATGGAGAAAGCAACTCTCTGTTATCAATTAGTTTGTAATGTAACAGTTTTTCTTTTCTTCTGTAAAATTTTGTTTTCATGGCATAGGCGGTTTGGCCATGACAAGGACGATATGTAACATGATTTAGAACTTATAGGATTTTTCGTGTTAATGGTGGTGAGTTCATTTCCTCGGTAATGGATTTGTCTATTTGGTATCGAATTTAGAATTCTAAATAGTGGCTTTCTTGTAATGTCAGACATAAAGTGGTTATGAAATCATTCTTATGTTTTGTTGACATATTTTATTTAATTCGTAAACCAGAACAAACAAAAAAAATGGTGTAAATGCAAGTGGAATGTTCACGAGGATCCCATAAAAACTATTCAGTCTGTTGTGACATTTAATTTAAATGAGAGTAAATAATGGTATCGATTCCCACTTCCGCTTCCGGTTTTTAGGAAAGTGTCAAGGGGAAAGGTAGGTAATCATGTGTGTAGTTTATACAATTTTGAAAAAATAATATTTATTGCCCTATTTCTTGTGGAAGGCTTTTATGTTTTGCTTATGGTTTTCCTCGAGCCTTTTTGAGGTAAAACAATGTATTTTAAGTATGTTTGGGGAAGAAATGGATTTATTATGTGAATCTATGCATGTTTGGCCACACCTTTGTGGACCCAACAGGTGGTGTTTTTGCACCATATAAGAAAACCGCGCCATATTTATAGTACAGAACAGCCACCTTCGGGAAACCTGGGTGGTTACTGGCCCCTTTCCCATGCAGCGTTGAGGTCGCAGGGCGACCAAGGTACTCGCACGGTTAGTCACGCCCAACTAACCTGTAATATAGCCTAGGGTCTGGCGAGTTTCCTCCCTTAAGACGCTGCTGAGGGACTGGATGCTGGGGTGGAGTTTGGTCGGGGGTAGGCCGGACAAAACATACGGATCAGAACCTACTTCCTTAGGTCTTAAGGGGCAACTGGTACAATAGTATTAGACTTAGGATCGTCCATGTCATGGGAAAAGTGCTCTCGCAACCACATATTCAAACGGCACACTTAGCGTAGCTATGTAGGGTAATGTGTGCTGGAGTCCCCGTGCCACTTTTTTTCCCCTTTTAATCCACTTTTTTAATAAACTTTTCTGAAGAGAACTCAGTGTACAATAACAAAATATTTTTAATGTGAGCACTCATTACAGAGTTCACGAAAATAGTTTTTAATATTGTCTCTGTTCGGGGATTTCTTATTCCAATAAAGTAAACGTTTTCATTGTTAAACGCCGGGTTTTGTCTTGTCGAAATGCAACGTTTCAAAACGTGTTGTGTTGAGCGCCTGCTGAGTTATATGAAAGATGGCAGAAAATATATAAAGAGTGTTACGTTTTGCAGTGGTAGAGGAACGTCCTGTGCTCTTGATTTATACAAAAATAGGAATTCAACTGTCATGGCTGGGCGTGATCAAATGAAAAATTAAACTTGAAAAGTTTGGTCTCAGCCTGTCGCAATATTTCATGAAGCAAAGCAAACACTCCATGCTGTGTTTCTGTCTCTGATTATAGGATGGATCCAATCGTTCCTGTGCTGATTTTTTTTTTTTAACTGTTTAGATTTAAGTTTGACTTTGAGTTGTCGTTTAACACGGCGCGTCGACACGATAACCTCCACTTTGCACCTATCACGGTGTTTTGGTTATCTCACTTTGGGTTAACTTTCAGTCCTCAGATTCCTGTAAAATAAAATAATATCAAAGTGAAGTTAAAAAGCTAACAAGAAAGAGCCCATAGTGTAAAGACCGGCTCTATGAATCTTGCAAAATATGATAAAAATGTGTTAAATGAACTAGTGGATTTCGGCTTCCCTTAAGCCCACCACACACGTTCAAGCCCGGCTTAAAAGCCTAGCCTGTAAAACTTATAGAAAACTGAATGTGTGCGGGCGATTTCATATAGCCGGGCTCCGAGCCAGGACTTAAGCCAAATATCAGGAGGCGCCTGAAAAATTCTTTCAAGCCAATGGCTTGAGTCAGTAAACTCAAAATTGAAACAAACATGAATTTTTATATTTTTTTTGGCCATTTTGATGACAAAATCGGGAAAAGCAGTAAATTCACCATCGATTTGATACCAAACACCATTCTCGCGCGATGGTTAGAACGGTTTAATAGATTACTGACTTTTCATCAGTTCTCGCCCCTCAACCCGTTCCTCTCTCTTTCTCTCTCTCTCTCTCTTCTCTCTCTCTCACTCTCTCTCTCTCACTCTCTCTCTCTCTCTCACTCTCTCTCTCTCTCTCTCTCTCTCCCCTCTCTCTCTTGCTCTGTGTGTGTGTGTTTGGTGGGGATAAGAAGAGAGTTGGAAGAGATAGAGATTTTTTTTTTTCTCAACCTGTGCGTCCCCGCTTACACAACTGTGAGGCCGTGCCGATAAACAAAGTAACCTCATTGTATTGTTGTTACCTTTTCATTCTACATTTATCCAATCCTTATCACATACATATGACATGTATTATAATTTATGTATGTCAGGCCAGAGTTTTCTGCTATTGTATAACAGTACACAATACAGCCTGCTACTGTCGCCCCCCACTGTCTTGTGGGTCATCTCGGGAGAGAGGAAGACTAGGGGAAGGTAACCCTGAATACAAATACCACACTGCCTTGTGTGTTGCTATGATAGCAAAGGCTATGGGAGTAAACCCAGACAGAAAATCAGGAGTGGAGACCCAAAGGTGGTTGTCAGGGAGAACTGCATCAAACTGGCTTCCAGCATCTCCTGCAGCCGGACTAGTTCCAAATGTATTGACCTGGTCTCTCCCTTGGGTTTAACTAGAATGGCAGAGAGAGGGGTGGTGCCTCTGGGCAAAGCACCATCTCTTAAAAATAGCCCAGGCAAGGCAGCAAAACGAGGAGGCGTTTGCTCGGGCTTGGCAAGCGTCTGTCTCTCCTCTATAAGCCCACCCATTTCCGATTTGGAGAGGACACTCCAGCCATCCGTTACGGATGGGCACAACACGGGAGGTGGCAGTTACCGGTGATAAGCTCAATCCATTTGGCGTACGGATGAGCGCCAGGGGTCCCCTCTGTCGGTGGGAGCGGCTTTTCAGCTGCATTGATCAACTACCGCCCGCCGTAACCTGGGCAGCCCCCAGGCAGTTGGGTGTTGTTCCGCCACGTCAGCCTGCTTCATAAGGTGGTTGGAGCTAGACCAAAAGTCAAAAAGCTGACGTAAAGTGTGCACCTGGCAAAAACAGAAAAATACTAAAACTTGGTACCTGGAACGTCAGAACAATGCGCCCAGGCTTGCAACAGCAAGATCTCACTGATATTGACTCCATCAGGAAATCCCAAATTATTGATCGAGAACTTCAGCTACTAAACATCGACATCGCTGCCCTTCAAGAAACTCGACTTCCCGACTCCGGGTCAGTCAAAGAAGAAAACTACACCTTCTTCTGGCAGGGCCTTAGCAGCGAACAGCCGAGAATCCACGGCGTGGGCTTCGCCGTAAAAAACTCCCTTATCAATTCGATCGCAACTCCAATTGGAGTGTCAGAACGCATCATGACACTCAGACTGAACACCCGGTCTGGTTTTACCAACATTATCTGTGTGTATGCCCCAGCACTTACCTCCTCTGACGAAACCAAAGACATTTTCTACGAGGCATTGCAGAGGACTCTCCACAACATCCCTCTCACCGAAGGCCTGCTAATTCTGGGTGACTTTAACGCTCGAGTGGGAGCAGATCACTCCGCATGGCCAAAGTGCATTGGGCACTTCGGCATTGGCAACATCAACGAAAACGGGCAGCGCCTTCTGGAGCTATGCTCCGTAAACTCATTATGTGTTACAAACACGTACTTTGACCTTAAGAGATGCCAAAGAACATCATGGCGCCATCCCAGGTCTGGCCATTGGCATCAATTAGATCTTATTCTCTCAAGGAGGAAGAGTTTGGGCTGTATAAAAATAACTCGTTCCCTCCACAGTGCTGACTGTGACACCGACCATGCACTGGTAGTCAGCAAAATCAAAATTTCGGCCAAGAAAATATACAGATCAAAAGCCCCTTCAATCCCTAAGATCAATGTAACAGCAACCAGAGATGAATCAAATAGAAAGTCATTTGAAAAGTTATTTGCTGAAAGCATGGATAATGTCACCCAATGTGACTCGGTAGATGAAACATGGAACACTCTCAGTTCAAAAATTCATGACTGTGCCATCAAGTCTTTTGGACAGCATAAAGTTTCAAACAACGACTGGGTAGCCCAGAACAGCGAAATTCTCCTGCCTCTCATTGAGCAAAAGAAATCTGCTTTCAATGAGTATAACAAAAATTGCAATCAGAGTACAAAAACTTGTTTGAAAAATGCAAAAGCTAAACTTCAGCTGGAGGTAAGACGTTGCGCCAACAAATACTGGACAGACTTGTGTAACAGCATACAAGAGGCAAATGAAAAGGGAGATATGAAAACCGCCTTTAGTCAGATGAAAGTAGCTCTTGGGCCAATCATCACCAAAAGCGCCCCACTTAAGTCTGTAAATGGTGAACCCATCACAGATAAAAATGAACAACTGAATAGGTGGGTAGAGCATTACTCTCTGTTGTATTCAACTGAGAAAAATATTCCACCAGATTTTGAGGAACACCTCCAAAAACTGCCAATAATGGCCGAACTTGACGCTGAACCTTCCTTAGTCGAGCTTTCCAATGCAATCGACCACCTGTCTGCTGGAAAAGCCACAGGAAGTGACAACATTCCTGCAGAGGTATTAAAAGACCTAAAAGGCCCACTATTACCACACCTGTATAATCTGTTACTGCAGTGTTGGAAAGAAGGCGTGATACCACATGATATGAGAGACGCCAAAATTGTCACACTTTACAAGAACAAAGGAGACAAAGGCGACTGCAACAACTATCGAGGCATATCCCTCCTCAGCATTACTGGAAAGGCTTTTGCTCGCGTCATCCTCTGCCGCCTTCAACAACTGGCGGAAAAAGTCTTACCAGAAACACAATGTGGCTTTCGAAGCAAACGATCAACTATTGACATGATATTTGCACTTCGGCAAATCCAAGAAAAATGTAAAGAACAAAACAGGCCGCTTATAACATGCTTTGTGGACCTAACAAAGGCTTTCGACACCGTAAGCCGATCTGGCCTGTATGCAGTCCTTAAATCCATAGGCTGTCCACCAACATTGCTAAAACTTATTGCATCCTTCCACACTGACATGAGGGCATGTGTCAACTTTGAGGGCTGCACATCCAATTCATTTGCTGTAAACAGCGGTGTGAAGCAGGGATGTGTTCTTGCTCCTACCTTATTTGGTATATATTTTGCAGCCCTACTCAAGAATGCCTTTGGTCAATGTTCAGGTGGAGTACTTATTAACACCAGAGTGGACGGCTCCATTTTTAATGTTGCCAGACTAAAAGCAAAATCTCGTACAGAGCATATTATGTTACAAGAGCTCCTCTTCGCAGATGATGCTGCAATCGTGGCCCACGATGAAACCACGCTCCAGGCTCTCATCAATAGCCTTGCCAAAGCCTGTGACAAATTCATGCTAAAGATCAGTGTCTCAAAAACTGTAGTTTTGACACAAGGCTTGAGAAACCCCAACCCAATCATGCTGAATGGCTCTCCTCTGGAGCAAGTGGGAAAATTCTGCTACCCAGGCTCAACCATCAGTGGTAGCACAGACATAACAACTGAAATAAATGCCAGAATAGGAAAGGCGGCCACAGCTTTTGGCAAACTCTCAAAAAGGGTGTGGAACAATAGCAAGCTGACCATCAAAACAAAGGTACTCGTGTACCAAACTTGCGTCCTAAGCACCCTGCTGTATGGCTCAGAGACATGGACCACCTACTCCAAACATGAAAGATCCCTCAACTCCTTCCACCTGCGCTGCCTACGCAAAATTCTCAAGATCAAGTGGCAAGACAGGATCTCAAATATCGAAGTTCTGAGCCGAGCCAACATTCCATCAACTCAGGCTCTCCTAGGCAAAAAAAGACTGCGGTGGCTTGGACATCTCCACCGTATGGAAAATGATCGCATCCCCAGACAAATTCTCTACGGGGAACTTGCTACTGGCAACCGACCCAGAGGTAGGCCACATCTGCAATTCAAAGACACTTGCAAGGTCACGATGAAAGCATTCAACATCGACCCCAATGAATGGGAGAACCTTGCAAATGATCGAAGCAGATGGAGACAAAAATTGCGCAGTGGCACGCTCGCAATAGACTTCAAGGCAAAAGAAACATACCTGACAAAACGACAGAGGCGGAATGAAAACACTCGCCAAAGTGAACCCAAAAGACTGACCTGCAATCACTGCCATCGCACTCTCGGGTCAAACATTGGTAGAATAAGCCACGAGAGAAGCTGTCAGTCAAAGTGAAAGTGAATATTCCAGCTGCTAAGACCGTCTGTGAAGACGCTAAAGGCCATATATATATATATAATTTTATGCTTTAATAAGTTAGTGACTTTGTTAAGTGAATGATTCAATCCGATCAATAAAATGTGATTTTTAAAAATCTTGTCCTGTCTCATTTAAAGAAAAAAAAGAAGAAAGAAACTAAATGCAGCCATGAAATAGGGGCCTACAGCTGTTAGATAAAATGTACTCAACCGACTAGATCAGGGGTCCCCAACTCCCAGTCCTTGGTCCAGTACCACCGGTCCGAAGATTATTTGTTAGGCTACCGGGGTGCAATGAAAAACTTTTGTGATTAAAATTGTTATTTTTCTTTCATTTGTGTCTACCCAGTCCGCAGAAACAGTGGTGAGAACAATACATGATGATGTATTAGGATTTGAAGCGGAATGTTTTCTGCTTCTTAAATTATTATACTGTATTACATTAGACCTATATAATATGTTAGGCCTATGTAAAGAGAATAATAGTCCATAATGTGACGGAGTGAGGAAATGATGATTTTTTTCGGGGGGGGGGGGGCGCTCTGATCTCAGAATCTGTTTTTGGGTTTTTTAAAGTTGGCAGCTGTGTGGTAAGGTTTTTAGGATTATCGTAGGAGCAGATTCCCTTCATCACACTATTGTCAGTAGCATGTCATACCCAGAGGATCTATGTAGGAACAATATGTCTTTCCTATAAACAAGCTCCACGTCATTCCTACAAGTCGGGTTGCTGGCTGAGTAGACGCGATCAAGTTTGTACGACTTCAAATTTCCTTTAGTCATCTCAAAACGAAGATTGAACGAAGAATAAAGCAGAGAGCAATGCGAGATGTTTTTTGGCATCTCCTATAAAGCACAGGTTTGGCATACTATGTTTCTTCATGACACCGCAGAACTGTACACCCATATTCATTATTGACTTGCGGATTTCAGAGCATCTCTAACATTAGCACTGAACAGAAAAAGTTTCGCTCCGAGACTATCACTGCAGTGTGGTGACTACAGTGGGTGTCCACCGGGCCAGCTTCATTCCTGATGATCGCATACATAAAATGTGATACATCTTGACCGTTCGGTCCACAAGGTTCATTATAGGTAAACTGAGTTATTGATATCAAATGAAAGAGAACTCGTTTACCTTGGATTAGATGCTAGATTCATGGAATTCTGAACATTTTTAGACTGTTATAAGCAACTGAATTTGATGACTATCACTTTCTTTAAGACGTAAAGTTTTGAGAAAAGTTCGTTTGGGCAATTACTTAATAACTAGACATGTACATTCCGGACCGAACCGTCACGTTGCGTCACAAATGAAGGGATATAACCACCTCGCTGTAAACCGCTGTCTGCGCCAAAAAGGACAGTTGTATCCCTTTACCAAGTCTTTCTGTTTTTTGTTATTTCCTTCTTACACTGAAGTTAAAATATAGTAAATTATCATACACATCGAAGTCCTTTTATTGCATATAATTGCGGAACGGACAAGTTATCCGTCATAAGAAAAGTTAAATGAGTGATATATATCTGGAGTAAATACATGTAAACATGTTTACACAATAATGGCGAAAAATGGGATGGTTTCGCTTCTAGTAGTTCCCTATTCTGTGGTACATGACATACGGCACACATGATAGATGGCACTTGACCTGTGGCATCACAGTATACAGTATATATAGTGTTCACTGCAGGTCCAGCACACAAACGTCCATAGTAGAGTGAATCAGAGTTGGTGCGAGACCGTGGAGAAATTAGGAAGTGTTCCAGCTGGATATAGAAGTGCTTACGGCAAGGACAGTTGTGCCCATAGGTTTTCTTGACGAATGTTGTTACAAGTACGTACGTTCTGCGTGCTAGCTAAACTTCGTGGCCCTGCAAGTCAAACTATGGACGTGGCGTACATCGTGTGTCACTCGGTGTCAACGGCGTCTCTAATAATCTCGTCCGCCGGCGCTTCGGTTCACCTGAGAATGTGGGCCACCCGTCTGGAAACTTCCACTGTGAGGGTGGTCACAACCGGACCTCCACCACCTGCCCAGCACATAGACCGGGGCTCCGCTGGACCCCGGGCACGTTGGGGCGTTGTAGAGGTAGGTACTGACCGCTACATCAAGGGAATCGAGTTCCTCTTTTCTGTCCACTATCTCGCCGATGGTCACCATCTTGCTGCAGCCGTGTGGGTGAGATACCACCACTGTTAAAGAATGGGGTGACTCGGGCCATTCCACGTCAGTGGCATCATCAGCTGGAGATTCAGAATCCACGCATCCATGCTCCTCTCGCAGTTTGCATACGTTGTCAAACTTGCCCTGCCAGAATTTGAGTTGGTCGGCCAAGTATTTCCCGTGATCGTCGGTTTTTTCCTTGTTGCTATCGTCATACGAGGTGTCAGCTCTGTACTGACCATTGACATCCGTCCAGTAGTTCACCAAACGACGGCACCACACGAACTGCTTGTTCAGATACACCCCGTAGCTTTTGGCGTCCATGTCCGGTTTATACTTGTTCCACACCAAACTGCACTGTTTCATGTAGGTGCGCACCAGTTCATCCAGTTTATCAACCAAATCCATATCGTGGGTCAGGTACTTGAGCACGCTGTGGTCCAGGGAAACATCCGTGTCCACTCGCCAAGCCCCGGCCAGTGAGGGACAGCTTTTCAAAGCCATGCTCGCATTGTCGTAAAAGAAATGACATCGCGTGTGTTTTCCTTCCTCAGTGTCGAAAACTACATGGGCCGCGGTAACAATAATGACTCGTCCCCATTTCTTGCAGGGTTCCTTGGAGTCTTGACAGACAGCGCAGGGGCAACTTCTGTCCGTGTACTTGTCCACCTGAGAGAGAGAGAGAGAGAGTAACAGTTAGGGTTAATGGCACATTTTTATCATGTAATGACAATGATGTTTCATCAAATTTTTAGATCATCCAAGAGAACGGAGTAATACACATGAACGCAAACTGGGAAAGACACAGAAGATCGTTTTTGCCTTCCGCAGTTCGCCCCAACAAGTCATTTTAACTAGATGTGTGTTATGTTTCATTAAGGTTCTTTACCATGTCACTTCACGTATGCGTACGCCCGTTATTGACTTATTGAGTTGTGATATGTTTATGTAACGATACGTAAGATATGTGTACCATGTATGTGCTGTTAAACGCTCTGTGAAAGAGAATTTCCCATATGGGATAATAAAGGGATTCTTTTCTTATCTTATCTATCTTATCTTATAATGTCTTACCCGGTGTTCACACCAGAGATCCGCCTCGTTAACTTTCCTACCACTCACGAGCAGATGAGGGTTACTTTTTTATTTCTCGCCTTTTAGTGTTCTCCTTGACCTCAAGAGAGTTAGGTGAGAACACTAATAAGGGAGAAATAAAAATTAACTTTGTCCATTCGTGAGTGCTGGGAAAGTTAACGAAAAAGGATCTCTGGTATGAACGCCGGGTTCGTTTGAGTTTGTGATTGAATTTCGGTTTTACGGTACGTCGACACGACAACGGCCAATCTGCGCCCTTCATTGTCTATTTTGGGTACATTTTCTTTATTGATGTTTACTATCTAAAGCTGACACGTTTAACACAGAAATTAAATACATTCATATAATTTAAACACATTGGTAAAATTCTAAAAAATTACTTGTTTTGTATAGATCTGAAAAAAGTTTTGTAACCGAGTATAAAAGCTACTAAATCAAGTTGTAGATCTTAGCATCTCTCAGAAAGGACAGAATGCGATGCGGATCCACGTCAGAAAATAATTCTTTCATGGATCAGCAGGCATGGAGCTTTCTTCGTATTATTATGCATGAAGTCCACACATTCAGTTAAAATATGTTTCATTGATAGTTGGCAACAGCATGCCACACAATCGGGGGGATCTTTCCCCCTAAGTACGCGGGGTTAGCCGTAGATTTAATTACGGTGCTTGATTCATAAAAAGAGAGAGAGAAAAAAGCAACAAACAAACAGTTACACTATACAATAAACAAAGATGTCATCCAATCAGCATCCCTATGTCAATACGACGTAGATTTGTACAGGATTTCCGGAGGGCAGGGGCGGATTTCCTACATCAGACCAACGCCTATGCAATGTCCTAACCAATGGATCTACGTAGGAACAACGTCATACCTATGCGTTTGAGTTTGGAGAAAGTCACGTCGATCCGAGAACGGATACTTGGTGCCAAGAAATATCGAGACGATAGACAGAATGTAACAGGACGGTATGATACAAGGAGACCCCGCCAGAAGCGCATACCAACCACCCACATTCCTATGGGCAAACTTGACGTCAATCCCTTGCATCGAATTTCCATAGTGTTGCTAGATGGGATAGTGTTAGTGTTACAAGAACAGAACGCTGTCTTCGTTTCTGGGTCATCTCCGCGTGCTCATCGCTATCATTTTCTCAGAAACAATGGTTGTGACATCGTCCGTCCCCATGTTAAAACATCCTTTTCGTTTTCCCGATATTTCCACTGATAATGTTTATCAATTCGTCATGTCACATCCTGGTTCGTTATCGTATCCGGGGTTACACTGTCTACAGGTTTTACCATGTTCTCATTGCTGCTATCTTGCTTTCATCTTCATTATCATTGCGGTATTATCTTTACTGTTATCTCTTGGAATATTTCTGAAGTTTACTCCGCATCCGCTCAGGGTGATTTCCCGAGCCGTACAGCCAAATCCCACCAAATCTGGCCACAAAAAAAATAAAAAATCTACTTAACCGGTCTTGGCATAGATGTTTGGATAGACTTTGTTTACTTAATTTTCCATTATGCTGCATTTTTTATCCTGAAAAGGGTTATCCTACCGAATGCTTGATTTGTCTTTCCTTTTCCTTCGCGTTTTATTGCATCGTTGCTGTATTATTTCTAACGCAATGCTTTGTTACATACAACTTTTTCTTTTTGCCGCATTTTGACAAACACGTTTTCTAGCCAACGCGACAAGAAAATCAATGTTTGCCCAAAAGACTATCTGCCTATAATAATGTAGAATAATAATGATAATAAAAATGCTAGAGTGATATTTTAACTAAATTCGTCACTTCGTTGAATTTAATCATACTTATATTAAAACATGTCAATACAGTTATTTCAGCGCAGAGAAATAGTCTATGCTAAAATTATCTTAAAAATATTTCAAGTTTACGTTTGTGCCAGCATTCAGTGGACAAAAACTTTTGTCACAGGAACACCAAATTGCACACGGTAATGTTTACTTTACCTTGCCTAAGACTGTCTCTTTAGGCGCCAGACCAAACAGCCCTTTTCAGGGCTTGCAAACAAATGGCCAGTTTGAGGGCTAGGAAGAAGAATACGAAGAAGAGGATGAAGACGAAGAAAACGTTACAGAAGAAATGCAAGAAATAAGAAGAAACAGAAAAACCCTATCTCTGTCTTGATGTAGTATTTTAACACTGCCAATAACACATCTTCCTACAGAAACTATATATAATTACAAAAGTCATGAAAGCCAAAGCATTTGGGTTTGTTATTCAGTATTTGAAATTTGGCAACGGAGGATCTTCAGGAGGAAAGCTCGAGGTAAGAGGGTCTAGCCCCGCCCTCCCTGTCGCGAGGGGACGCCACTCCAAGAAGCGGGTGGCTTCGTCACGCGGCGGGTCTGAGAGCGGACATCTCGGGGATCCCTGCCTTTTACACACATGGAATATCACAGGCACATTTTGGAAAGACATTATACTTACGAAATTAAAAGAACGAAACGATAAAGAAACGCACATTTACACAAAACAGTCTCTATCTCTGTATCCTTAGGATAGGTCTTTTTATTAACAAAGCCACCCTAGTACGAGACAACGTGCACAATATCCTGGCCTCATTGGTGGCGACTAGACTCCCACCTGGAGTGGGCATGTGGGTTGCTCGCCTTGGGACTCCGTAAGGGAGCCAAGGAGGATAAGCTTAACTCTAACAAGGAAAGCAAAGCATAAGGAAATACCAGATAACCAACTAATCATCTTCCGCCAGCTTACATCAGGTTACACTATAGGCCATTATTATATCATATTGTATTGTAAGGCTTCGCACAATACTAGGCGAGTACTAACAATGAAGCGCCTAGAATAGGAACGAGCATGGGACCAAAAAAAAATTAAAAAATGAAGAAACAGAAAACGTTTTGGACGTGGGCTCAACGGAGTTTTTGTATTATCCGCTTCAAAAAATGTTTGCAATATAAATATTTCAAGAACAAGAAAAGAGAAGTGCAAATGCTAAGGGCAGTGACAAAGATCTTAAACCTGGCTGCTAAGAATTAGAGGGAAAATTAACCCTATCCTCACCTTTATAACAGCCCCACTGCCCGTGCGAGTGAAGTTACTCCGACCTCGGTAGTTAGAAAATGGATAAGGTGCTGAAGTCCCTGGGACAAAGTCTGGTCTCCCATGGCTGGTATGACTGACCGCTATGCGTACCGCCAGTCCGACAAGAGAGCGGAGGAGACACCCCAGACCCTGGTCCGTACGGTACTCTGGTGGCAAGTTCTCCAGCGTGAATTTGTCAGCTGGGATAAATTTCTTGTGTCCGGTGTTTTTCTTGCAGAATATGAAGTGTTTATGTAGATCTCCTTCCCCGCCAAAGCTGATCTCGACTTCGTGATGACCTGAAAAAAAAAATGAGGCAACAGTTAATTGTTGGTGTCTCTCCTAAGCCGTGAGTGTTCTGTATGGCATAAGCGTTTATTTGTGAGTACATACAAGAGAGAGAGAGAGAGAGAGAGAGAGAGAGAGAGAGAGAGAGAGAGAGAGAGAGAGAGAGAGAGAGAAAGAAAGAGAGAGAGAGAGAGAGAGAGAGAGAGACAGAGAGACAGAGAGAGAGGAAGGAGAGAGAGCGAGAGGGAGGGAGGGAGAGAGGGGGAAGGAGAGAGCGGAAGAGAGAGCGAGAAAGAGACACGCAGAAAGACGTACAGACAGAGAGAGATAGAGAGAGACAGAGGGGGGGGGGGGATTACTTTTTATTGTAAAGCGCTTTGGGTCTACTTTGTGGAGACTGGCACTATATAAATGTAGCCCATTAATATTATTATCATTATTATTTTAATGGTTAAATGAATTATGAATTATCTTCCAAGGCCGCTTTCACTCTACTCAATTAAGCATCAAACTTAGGACCATCGGTCATCTTTTCCTTCATAATATTTACGACTAGCGACAGTGATAACACGAAGTAATAAGTCGGGTTACATTTAACTTCTTAACGGGGTTTCACTTCTATGAACCACTCTTAAAGAGCCCATACAAAAAAAAAATCGGTTCAGAAGTCACATGAAAATTACAATGAGAAATGTTCTTTGTTAAATGTTGAAACCTTTTCCCACCTTTCTATCTCATATTATGCTTTCTCATAGTTTTATGTCTGATCACTGACTTTTGGAGTAGGAAGTTTGAGGATTGTGGTTCTCATAAGAAAGGCTCTTGTTAGCGGATTGCAGTCTTATTGCAAAACCGAAAAAAGGAAACACGGACGGAGTTGTGTTCACTGTTCATCTATACCTTATTGTGTAAAATATCATGGCATAACAAAAGTGGCTGGAAGTAAGTCAGTAAAAGCGCTGCATTTTCAGAAACTGGAGAGAGAACGAAATCAGAACTAACGTCGCGGTAGTATGTCATACGTCAGCATATTTACTGCCTAGCTTAAATTAGAGCGGGCTGTAATCAACAGTCGCTTGCCCTCCTTTTGTCTTCAATGGCGCAGTGCTAGGTGGCCACGGGAATTGCCGCCATCTTTTAGTGGAAGGAAGAGAGGCGGCACAGCGCAGAGATCTCTATTGTCTCCTGTATAGCTCTGTTTGACAAAATCACCTTGGTCCATTCTAACTTCACTGGCTTCCATAATGGTCAGGCTCTCCTTTCCTACTGCCTCATCCCCTGTAACAATAAATTGTTATCAAAATGTTATTATTCTGATCAATAACAGAAGTTTAGATAAAGTAGGTCGTTAATGGGGGTGGCAGAACAATGACTTGAGAGAGAAAAATGCAGAAATGACCTACTAGTGAGTGAGTGAGTAAGTGAGTGAGTGAGTCAATGAGTGAGTGAGTGAGTGAGTGAGTTAGAGGGTGGGTGGGTGAATGAGAGTGACGGAATGAATCAGTGAGTCAGTGAGTGGGTGAGTGAGCGAGTGAGTGTGTGTAAGTGAGTGGATGAGTTAATGGTAAAATTCCTGAGTTCATGCAGCTCGACTTTTCCCTAATTTTTAATAAGCTTATGAAGCAATCTCCTTATGTATTCTTACAATTTGATAAATGAGAAAATATTTATCAATTAACACAAAAATACTGGTTTCGAAAGCCAAGCCAAAATCTGGATAATATACATGTATACGGATTCACAAAGGGGTAAAGTTATTTTGAAAAAATATAGTTGATCTATTTGTGCGAGGACTATAAGAGGAGTATCATACTAAGCCCGGTCAGACACAGTCGGTCGCTGCCAGCAAAATGTACAAAAAAGAAATAATGGCAGGATCTGGCTGTGTCTGACCGGGCTTAGTATAATAGGGTCTTCCTGGATTTGATAAGAAAATAATAGGCAGTTATGGCGTGCACTTCTTGTCTTCACCACAAGACAAGTCCTCGCATGGAACCCTCAAGGGAAAAGGAAAAGGACTTGGAGGCAGACACCAAGAAGATGGTTCGCACCTGGGGACAGCTGAAACGACTGGCCCAGGACCGGGATGCCTGGAAAGCTCTTGTTGGCGGTCTATGTCCCAGGAGGGATCACAGGCGGAAGTGAAGTGAAGACTTCTTGACTGCCAGCATCTGACTATGTACGCTTGGTATGATACCTCCCTAATGTAAGCTACGCGTAATTATACTAACGTTTGACATACCGCGACTTCAGTTCTGGTTTATTCTAGCTTCGTTTTCTGAAAAATTGGAGAGCTTATGTAGAGAAAGGGTGTATAACAAATGCACACTTTGACACTTGTTTGAAATACGTTGTGGCACTTATCAAGCTGTTTTACAGTTCTGATTTATTCTGACTTTTTATCATAACACTAATGCCACAAATGTTTAATGTCGAATTTCTCAGCTGTGCAAAAAGTGGAACTGGAACAAACAGGAACTAAGGTTGCAACACTACAAACTTACCCATGTTGATCAGCTGTAGTAAATTCGTCTGTACTGCTCACTTCAATACAGCATAGTGTGTGACCAGTTAGTTATCTGTGGGGAAGTAAATCAGTGATCAATGAGAGCGGTTCTCAATCCTCGCTCTCCTGAAGATCCCTAGAGAGAAACTGGCTCTTTGCGGGAGGGAGAATAAGCTGTGGTTTGCTCCAGCTGATTTTGTGTACAACTCCCTATGTTTGGGACATAGGCTTAAAGGGCTTTTGTTACGAGAGCGTGGTATTTGACATAATAAGTTATAGAAAAAAGTTGTGCGATTGTAAGCTAAATCCAATTCTAAACCTAACCCTAGTATTAACCCTTAAATTTTCCAAATTATTCATTTTGTTAACAAATACCTATACAGGAAACCATTACTGCCACCCGCAATCCTCCTCTGCAGTGTCCCCTGATGATGTATGCTGTGATCTTTGTACTGTACTTGAGCGTAGTCAGTCGTGCCGATCTAATGTGTGCATGCTTGCGTTAAATGTATTTGCCTGGGGTGTGTGCAGGCAGGTGCTTAATATTGTGTAGGCGCCCGACAAATTGCGGCACTTCACGCATTTTGGTGATATGGAGATATTGGTATCACCAAATAGGTTATTCAAAGTCCTTTCATTTGGTCAAAAAAAAAAAAAATCCTGTAATTTAATTAGCAGAGATGATATGGCCTTGTAAAAGTCGGAAGTGACAGAGGCACAGTTTTGAGAAAAACGCTTTCAAAGTTTTAGCTTTTCATCAAAATGACTGATGGTGACTCATTTCAAAGTCAGTTTTGAGGCATTTACCCTTTTCAAACAGAATTATCATTCGGAAAAAGGAATAGTAAAGAGGTTAAACTTTTCAAAAATACTGAAAATGCAAAACCGATAAAATCGACCCCATTATGCCTTTTAACGGTTTCCTCGAATCAGGTAGTGCCGAAATCTGCCTCATTTTGTCTGGCGGCTACGCATAATAGGCATGTGTATAGTGTGAGTGTGTGTATCAGTTATGTACGTAGTTGTTATAATAAAGCTGTGCAAGGAAATGTCCAGTTTCTGGATAAAGAAAGTTTCATCTTATTTCGTCTTATCTTACCTAATCTGATCTCAAAACCCAATTTGGCCCACATGACGCAAATAATCCAGCCGAAATTATTTCGCTAGAATGTTGTCCGTGAACACACAAGGCAAAAACTTAAGAGCAAATTGATCATAAAACTATCTTAGTATAAATTAAACACTACAGAAATTTTGTGAGGTCTCAGCACGGCCTGACGTAAAGTCCAAATGTGAGTAAAAGAAAAAAACTGCATGTTGCAAAACCTCGTGTAAGAACTAATACAGAAACGACACAATGAAACGCACAGGGAACTGAAAAACAAATCAAACTTTCGGTCCACGGACCTTTATCGGGCAAAACGTTATTTTCTTTTCGCCTCATGCAGGACATTTGTGAGTGTGCATGAGAAAACCCAAAATATGTCGACAGAGCTGATTTTGAGAAAAACGGCTTTGAAGTGAAAATATGGGTCCGACACAAACTTCCGACTTGGTTGTTGTTTAGGGGACCGTGGCATGTTACAGGGTAAACTGTAGACGAGAAGTGAACACTACTCACTATGATCTCTATAACGGCTTTGTAATTAGACTACGGTCTCCTAACAAGATCCAAAAACTTCCGACTCGGCTGTTGTTTAGGGGACCGTGGCATGTTACAGGGTAAACTGTAGATGAGCAGTGAACACTACTCAGTATGATCTCTATAACGGCTTAGTTATTTGAGTACGGTCTCCTGACAGCAATCAGTCCAATATCAATGGGTTAATTAGCTATTGCCACTTTTAGGATTAAATGCCGTTTTCTAAAAATCTTGTTTTAGGGGGGTCACTGACTTCAATTTATCAGAAATGTCTTGTCTTTTATTATGTGCACAGAACTCAAAATCTCATGCTTGCGATATATTGTGGGTTTTCTCATGCACACTCACATTTGTCCAAAAGCTGGTTTTGCCTTTTCATTTCCATTGAATGAATGTGTAGATTTGGTGCATATCGGGGAAAGGCACTTTGCCTGCGGATCCATGAACAAATTATTTCCTACCACAATAACACAATTTTCTAACACACCGAAACACAATAGGCACTGTTATACATCAGTGGTTCTCAACCTTTTTTTCGGCAATCGACCACAGCGGGTCTTGTCCCTTCTGAAAGAGGTTAAGATCTACAACTTGATTTAATTAAAATATTTTGTACACATTTACAAAACGCTTTCCAGATCTATACAAAACAGTTTTTGAGAATTTTACCAATATGATGAAATTATATGAATGTATTAAATTAAATTGTTAAACTTAAAAGCTCTCAATACTAAAGGTAAATAAAGAATATGCCCCCGATTAGACCGTGAAGTGGGCAAGTTAAGGCGGCCGTTACAAACCAACTTTCGAGAATCTTACCAGTGTCATAAAATTTATGTGGAACAATTTAATTCCACGAGTGAAATTTTAATTAATTAATCTCTGAACACCAAAGATAAATAAAGTACTCAAGTGGCTGTTATCGTGCCGATGCGCCGTAAAATCCAAAATCAAACAAACAAAACGTTTCCTTGCGTTTTAGTGAATCGTTTCTGTACTATTCCTTAGGCGTGGCTTTACTACTCACTACGTTTTTCTTTCTGTCACATTTTGACTTAAGCCGTGTTTTCATGTGTTCGGAAACGGAAACGGAGACGCCAAAAATCCATCGGGTGGTGAAAATAACGAGTTTTCCCATGTGTGTGGAAACAACGTGTTTTGCTTACTTTAATCCCATTTTGGGTAATTTGCCTTAGTGTCATTGCAGCCCAGTTACAACTGAAACAGATACGTCATCGCCACAGTGCAGCGCTGGTCGACGTTTTTCTTTTTTTGGGGGGGGGGGGGCGTGTTGCGAATGTTTTAATTAATTTTGCACCAGCAGCGGCCTGTTCGGCCTGCTCTTCTCGATTTCCAGCTGCCAAGGTATCTTTAAAGTGTGCAACGTGCACACGGGCCCTCCGAGTCTTTTCGTCCCTATCCGAGAAGGCTAGGTGCTCGATCGCACTTACTATAGGATCAGGAACATATGAGAAAGAAAAACAATATTCCAACATGCCTGCACTGACCGGGATTTGAACCCGGTAAATTTGGCACGAGAGGCGAGCACCTTGCCTGTAGACCACCGTGTCTTCACGTTTTTGAGTATACATGAAAACGTTCTTTCTATTTCACTACTCCAAGGGCTTTTAATGCTTCTGTTGCCGTTTCCCTCTCCGTACACATGAACAACCAGCTGAAGACGCTAACAGTTGATGTTACATCATGCGATAACACACGCCTCTCACCAACGGTAACATCGATGATTAACAGATAACTTTATCTGTCTCTTGTCACACATAGCAAGCCTAGTAAAGATCACTAAGTTTTCTGGGAATGGCCACAGCGCGACTGCATGTTATGAGTCCGTCCCATGGGCCAGGAGTTTCCAACGTGGGGTGCGCGCAAACCCCCTTCCCCCACCCCGGGTGCGAGTCGGTATTTCAGGGGTTGCCAAAACTTGGATTTGGAACTTTTAAATGACTGCGTACATGTCATCTTCAAACCAGACATTAGTTTTGTAGGGGGTGCGAGAATATAACAGACGTTTTCTAGAGGTGCCGGGTATAGGAAAAGTTGGGATAAGGCAGAAGTTGGGAACAGCTGGATTAGAATGACAGGGTTCTATCTCCACTTTTTGGCACACAATGAGTTAAGGCTCCGCGGTTAAAAAGCCTTTCATGATTACTTTGGAGGCCTTGCTTCCTTTACTGGAAGCGTACCGAATTGAACGCTATGGAAAAAGCCATCATTTTATTATAAGCTGTAATAGTAATCGCTGTAGGTACAAAAAAAAAAAAAAAACAACTTGAAAACAAAGGGTTAAACAAAGAAAGTGGGCCAACAGACGAACGTATCAAAGACTTCAAGACCTTTCAAAAGATGCCCACGTACACCTTTATGTCTTTCTGTGCGTAACATGATGTTTTGTAGAAAGAATTCAACCGTTTGTGTGCCAATCACCATTCTTCGACATTCTTATGCATTTTGTGCTGCTTCGCTTGTTCTGTCTCTGTCGTGGTCTGTTGACCTTCCTTAGCCAACAGATAGATAGACAGACACGCGTTTTAAGTTAGTCTGAATAATGTGTGTTTTCTTTCGTTTGCTTTACTTTCCAGGCCGCATACGGCGACATAGATCAGTTTGTCCTCAGGGTCCCAGCCCACATTCCTTCGCATTGCAAACCCAGAAAATAAACTTTGCAAACTTTCGATCAGTACCCAGTGTTGCCCGCCCTTGGGATATTCCCAAGATCTTTGGATTTGGTAGGGCGGGGGTGGGGGGGGGGGGTTAGGATTTTAGCATTTTTAAAAAGATCTTGGGGCGTTTTCGGGCTTCTGTGTAGTACCCTTTCGACCCCCCCCCCCCCCCCCCGAAACAGGAGGAAAACAAAAAGAAAATCTTAAAGAATAATTAATTATAATTAATCCAGACTGTTGTCAAGGAGCATTTCGGGGGGAGCTTTCTAGCTTTGGAGTCACAAAAGGCTTTAAAGTACGTACCCCTAGCACGAAAAACTTGGTGGCATACGTACCTATAACAACATTCTAACAAGATATATAAGTTATAAGAATAGAATTTGTCATTATATCGTCACTGCTCTACGCTAATGGCATAAGTCATTTTTTACACTTTTGAGATATTAAGAAAAATCTGTTTCTTTTCCTGTCATTTAGTGACTTATGCCATTATGATTCTATTGGATTATCACATTCTGTAATAATATTATCTGATAGCCCTCATGCTCAGGAATGTATTGAACCGCCAGTTGCCTTTTGGCGTAAGTTTGACATTTAGCCATTATCATAGAGCAGTGGATATCTCAAGATAGATAAGACTATGAAAGATATAAACAGATCTCGACCTTAGTCCTTGTTTGTTCCAATTCCACTTTTTGCACAACTGGGAAATTCCACGTTAAACGTTTGTGGCTTTAGTATTTTGATAAGCAGTTGGAATATTAGAATAAATGGGAACTGTGAGCAGCTTGATAAATGTCACGATGGATTTTAAACAAGTGTCATAATGTGATAAAAAGTTAGAATAAATCGGAGCTATGAAACAGCTTATTAAGTGCCACAACACATTTTAAACAAGTGTCAAAGTGTGCATTTGTTTTACCTTTTCCACATACTAATAGATCTTCAGCTTTTCAGAAATTGGGAATAGAACAAACAAGAATTAAGCTCGCCAGAAACTTACCTGTGTATAATTCCTTCACTGACCGAAATATGAATTCGTACAGCGGTTAAGTCAACAGACGCCGACTAACCTGCTGCAGTCATATAACCCACTGGGACAGAAAGCCGCTCATCCGTCTCTAGCGACCTGATTTTTATT
>OZ007584.1:15674816-15697316 GCA_963931925.1 Onchidella celtica
ACTGTGTCTATAGTAGCAAAGAATGGTAGGTAGCAAAGATACTACATGTAGATTGAATAAGACGAGACAGTCAGCTCATTTAGCATGCACAGATTTGGCACCGCCACTTAGAGGCGAATGCACGGCAGACATGAACAATGTCGTATTATTCTAAAAAGCCAATGGGGAAAATATTGGATTTTGTTCACTGTTCAGCTGTCGCTTTATGCCTTGATTGACGTCACTTATTATGTAATTTTAACTTCAATCGCTGTGAAAAAATCTGGCTATTTTTTTTTTTTTAGTAACGGTAACACTGTAACAAATCCGTATCATAAATTTACCATTATATCAAGCATTCTTTTCATACTGCGCGCTGTGTAGGTCCCACACGTTTTTTTTTTTGTTTTTCGTTAGGGATACGTATTTTAGTATTTTAAAGCCTTTTGTGACTCCAGAGCTAGAGAGCTCCTCCCGAGAGAAATATTGATAACAACAGACTTAATTAATTACGGTTAATTACCCTTTCAGACCAAATTCTTTTTGTTTTCTTCCTTTTTTGTGTGTGTTTGAAAGTTTAAAGGGCAGGGTTAGAGATTCGATAAGATGTAGGGTTGAGGATATGGACGGGGCTAGGGCTAGGTGCATATATTTATACGTACGCGCCCCTAGCGCAAAACACTTGGGGAGCGTGCGCACAACTAACAAAAGCCAAATTGAAATAATAACATTAACAATACAATGTTGATGTACGTAACAGAATGTAATTTAATAATTATCTGTCATAATAAGAATATTTACAATTTCGTAAGAAAAACAAAAAAGGACGGATCGAGGACCGAGTGGTAAACTGTCGTAACTCGAATTTTACTAATTTTTCAGGAGAACCAAAAGTAATTAACTTTCTTTATCAGATTTAACACGATATTTTAAAAACGCTGTTTAATCCTTAGTTCTCAGAGTTTGACCTTCATCTTGAACTACAACCTGAGATCTGTCATGGGCTAAAAGCATTATCATTCTCAAAGTTGGGGGAGTAAAAGTCGAGTTACGACATTTTACCAGCGGCCTTGATCATGTGGAAAACTGGGTGACTGAGAGGTACAGTCAGAAGAAAAAATGATTGGGAGATACAGTCAGAAGACAAAATTAATGACTGAGAGATCCAGTCAGACGACAAAATGACTGAGAGATACAGTCAGAAGACAAACTGTCTAAGAGATGCAGTCAGAAGACAAACTGTCGAAGAGATGCAGTCAGGAGACAAACTGTCTAAGAGATGCAGTCAGAAGACAAACTGTCTAAGAGATGCAGTCAGGAGACAAACTGTCTAAGAGATGCAGTCAGAAGACAAACTGTCTAAGAGATGCAGTCAGAAGACAAACCGTCTAAGAGATGCAGCCAGAAGACAAACCGTCTAAGAGATGCAGCCAGAAGACAAACTGTCTAAGAGATGCAGTCAGAAGACAAACTGTCTAAGAGATGCAGTCAGAAGACAAACTGTCTAAGAGATGCAGCCAGAAGACAAACTGTCTAAGAGATGCAGTCAGAAGACAAACTGTCTAAGAGATGCAGTCAGAAGACAAACTGTCTAAGAGATGCAGTCAGAAGACAAACTGTCTAAGAGATGCAGTCAGAAGGCAAACTGTCTAAGAGATGCAGTCAGAAGACAAACTGTCTAAGAGATGCAGTCAGAAGGCAAACTGTCTAAGAGATGCAGTCAGAAGACAAACTGCCTAAGAGATGCAGTCAGAAGACAAACTGTCTAAGAGATGCAGTCAGAAGACAAACTGTCTAAGAGATGCAGTCAGAAGGCAAACTGTCTAAGAGATGCAGTCAGAAGACAAAATGTCTGAGGGAAACAGTCAACACAATATGACCAAAGAAATCACAGATGCATTGGTAGAGGTTGAACTTGTAAACAACTAGGTAAGAAATGAGTGGGAGAGAAACAGAGATGGGAGGAGGCAGGAAAGGATTTAAAACAGGAGAAATAAAAAAAAAAAACTGATGCTGTGAAATAGAGAGAAGTGAGTGAGTGAGAGACACAAAGAGACATGAGGAGAAATAAACTTGATTTTAAAAAAATTATAAGAAACAGTGGCTCTGAGATAGGGAGAAAATTAATGAGGGAGGCGGGGAGAAGTGATGGGGAAGAAAACGATAAAAAGAGGTGTGCAAGAAACAGAGGCTGTGAGACGGACAGAGGGAGAGAGAGAGAGAGAGAGAGAGAGAGAGAGAGAGAGACCGTGGGACTTAAAGAAAGAGAAAGGGAGAAAAACAGAAACATAGAGAGGGATGCTATGAGATTTATATAGAGAGAGAAAGGGAGAGACAGAGAGTGAGGAGAGTGAGAGATTACGGGATAGAGAGAGAAACGGAGAGATGGCGAGAGAGGTCTGAGGGCTAGAGAGAGAGAGGGAGAGAGAGAGAAAAATGGGTGAGAATCAGGACATAGGAAAGGTCGACATAAAACATAGTATAAAATGCTCATATTAAGCAAATGCAGATCATTGCCAAGGTAACGCGGGTGTATGGTACTTGATAGAGTTGATAATTATCAACAACACATTATTAGTTGGTTTGTTGAGGGGGGGGGGGACCAATTGTCATGAGCCAAAGATTTTGAGGAGGGGCTTAGAGGCAAGTCCGTGGGAGGAGAGGGGAGAGGACTCTTTGGTGTAGAGTATTTATTTTGTAAAGGGAATCGGGGTAGGGGGATGAGGGGGGGGGGGCTAGTGGGCCAGTTAGTGAGACTACCTATCTTGATAAATCCAAAGGTTCCGTTGAGGGGGGGGGGGGCTATTTTGTTAAAATAATGCTGATATGTAGAGAGATGGGCGATGGGGCGAGTGGGCCAATTGGCATGAGGCTACAATTTTGAAGGGGGCCTGCTCCCCGTGGTAGAGGCAAACTTTGGAAGGGAGAGGAGCTCTTTGATTAACATAATGTTGATATTGTAGAGAGGGGGGAAAGAAGGGGCAGGACACTTGGCATGAGGCTACGACTTCGATGGGGGGCGGGGGGGGGGGCTGCTCCCGTGGTAGAGACCAAGATAGAGGGTGGGGAGAACTCTTTGTCTGGTTAAAAAAAAAAGGTTTATATTCTCATGAGCCTACGATTTTTTTGAGAGGGCGTACCCCTCCGTCATTGTGTGTGTGAGAGGCGGGGAGAGTGTCTTTGATAAAAAAAAACAAAAAATTGCTATTGCAAGAAAAAAAAAAGTCTAAGCGAAGGCTTTAGTTTAGGGCAAAATATTGTTATTTAAAAGAAAATTCACAAAAATGATGAATAGAAATAAAAATCATTGTGTATTTTTGCACCAATTTATTACAAAAATACTGAGAAAACAGTTTGAAATGAAGGCGTACACATTTGCTATCTCGCCCGGCGTGACTTTAGTTCTTGTTTGTTTTATATAGATTTTCTGAAAAACTGGAGATCTTTTAGTATGTAGAAGAGCTGTAACAAATGAACACTTTTTTTAAAACGCATTTTGGCACTTATCAAGCTGTTTCACAGTTCCAGTTTATTCTAACTCTTTATCATAATACTTAAGCCGCAAAAGTGTAACGCCAAATTTCTCAGTTGTGCAAAATGCGGAGTCGGAACAGACAATAAGTAAGGTCGGGCCCAGGCCTATTACCAGCTTTGCCCAGGCCTGGCTTCATGCACATGCTCTTGAAGGCAGCTTTCTTAGGACACAGACACAGCGGCTTCGGTTTCGTTTCGTTCTCGCCAGTTTTGCCAAAAGACGTCAAGTTTTCGGTGAAATGAGAAACGAGACGAAAGACGGAAGCACAGTATGCAGTGGCGTAACCAGGGTCGTCAGTGCCTAGGTCAAGGCAAGTTATTGCACCCCCTGAACCACGGACCCTTAGCATGTGGCAATGGTTATTTTGCCCCGTCATGTTGAAAAACTGTCAAATGTTCAAACATTGGCAGATTTTTCTGCCCGAGGGGGAAAACGAGCTATTTTAATTATTTTTTTATTACTTATTTACTGAATGATTTTTACTATTTGCGGTTGTTGAAATGTTGTGGCCGCAAGAATTTTGCGCCCCGGGGTAACCTCACCTGTGTTCCTGCCGATGGTACGCCGCTGGTATTGTTCATTCTAAAACACGCTATGAAGGTTTTTGACATCTTCTCCGCTTTTCGGCAACGGGAGTCCTACGTCATTCGTCAAAAATGTCAAAAGCGAGGCGGATGCCAAACGAAACCGTAGCCAGTGTGTCTGGGCTCCAACACAGGGTTGGCTGAGAAAAATATAAATGAGAGGAGAGAAAGATAAAAACTTTGAGGAAGAGTAGCGAGGAGAGGCCGCTGCCCGGGCAAAATTCTAAACAAAACTAATCCCTGCCAGAAATAGAACAAGAACAAGAAAAATATTAAAAAAAGAAAAGTCAGGGGTAAATGCAAAAAGTAGCGAATCTCCGAAAATAAGGATTGAAACAAATACGGCAAAGAAATAGGGCATAGACTCATCAAATTGAGGTAAAAGAGAAAGCATAGTAAGTTTTTAAAGTTGAGAATAATAATAATAATACACAGCATTTCCATCGCGCTTGATCCCGTTAACAACCAGGCACTAAGCGCTTTACAACATTTATATCATGTAAACCACATAATTATACAATACACAGGCATACTCTGGAAAAAAACAAAAATGGACATCTAGAGTGTAAAAAGGTGACGCTTTAGCAGATGTTTAACCAGTCATACAATTTTTAATCTCTCTCAAAGAGAGGCAGAGATTTAGAATTCATTGGTCAGCGACAATACTTTGAAATAAAAGGTTATCACATATACATGAATTTATTTTTAAAAATACATTATTTACAGTAATGTGAATTCATGCATAGTTTTACAGTGTACGAACAAAATGGCGTAAGGAGGGTGTCTTACTCAGCCGGGAACATCACAGCCAGTTGCTGCCAGCAAAATGTACATCCAACGAATAATGGCAGAAGCTGACCGTGTCTGACTGGGCTTAGGGAGGTATCATAGCTAAGCCCGGAACGTCACAGTCAGATGCTGCCAGCAAAATTTTCACCCAAGAAATAATGGCAGAAGTTGACTGCGTCTGACCGGGCTTAGTATCCCGGAATCAAATAGTACACAGAAAGAGTGTTTCCATGTGTACAGATACGGTATTTCGGTACACATGGAAGCATCCTTTCTATTTCACTACTTCAAGGGGTTTTGCCGTTTGTGTACACATGAAAACACAGCTTTGGTGTCTTTTTGTTCTTCCAAAGCCCCGCTTCTTCCCAAAGCCTAGATTTCCCTTGCTAACTAAAGTCCAGCTTTCCTGTGATGAAGTTCCCCAAGGCACCCTCGTCGTCAGCTCGGAAATATTCGATGATCAGTTGCCGAAAATATGGCAGGTCGACTTTGTGCTCGTGGTTCTGTGAAAGACACACACAGAAGGAAACAATGGGAATGTCACAAAACATTCATGACAGCAAAAATCTCATTATGTGACGGGCCTGATCAAATCGGTAGTTATGTCGAATTTGGTCATAAGGAATTCGATTTCGGGAGGACCTCGGGAGCATCTCTCTAGCTCTGGAGTCACAAAAGGCTTTAAAATACGCACCCGTAACGCAAAATAACAAAACAACAACAAAGCTTGGGGGGCGTACGTTCTTGTGACCGCATTCAACTACAACAGCTATTACGCCTATTACAGCAACCATATCAGCAACGGTTAATGCAGAAACAACAGTAAACACGCCTACTGATTCAAGATCTTCAATTTTGGTTACAGATTACGTGACTTACTCCAGTAAACAACACGTACGCCGTTCTTGCATCTTTAGGAGAAACGCCGAAATCACCCAGGACGTATTCGTATTCTTCCATGTCGATCAGCCCGTCACCTGAAATATTGTAACCAATCGAATTATCATGACATATCGATTAGTGAGTATCGGTGCTGTATTCCGCTGGTCATCAGAATAAAAATTCGAAACTGATAATTTATAATTATGAATGTATCTGCCTGCATGTGACGATAGGGTTAAATAGTGGAATATTTAGGAGAATGTCCTAGCATGAAGAAAATTAATTGAAAAATAGGCTGGGGACGGAATCAAATTACACAAATGATGACCGATGCCAAACCTTTTTGCTTGTTAGGCTACATAGCTCACCAACTGGTGACTGAATAATTTATTGCACGTAATACGTGTATACTATCATGTACCAGTAGAATTACCCACGATGACAATGAAGAATCAAGGAAAACAAAAAGAAAGAAAGAAAGAAAGAAACAAAAAAAAAACAAAATAAAATAACAAAACAAAAACGACTCCCCCCCCCCCCCCCCCGAAAAAAAACAAACTATTTACTAAAACAAACAGAAAAATAGTGCAAAAACAAAAACAAACAAAGAATTAAAAAATTTTTTTTAAAAACGACAACCTGAGCAAAAGAAACAAAAACAGCCAGCAAAACAAACTACCCCATTACTTACCGGCACTTCTAATTCTATTCTAAGTCTAAAATAAATTTACTTTTAACAACAACAACAAAAATGGAAGAAAAACAACAACGAATAAAAATGCACTCATAGATTTTAGACTCGTAGAATTTAAGGAAAAAACAACAACTGAAAAGCGGTGACAAATTTCAAAGGATCTGCTTAAATGGTCACGGGGACACTGAAAACCGTCCTTAACATTAAAACCTGAATTTTTACTTTATTCTCGAAACGTACGAAATTTGATGTCGGGCGTTTAACACAACGTGGGGCACTTTGATATTCGTTGACACATTTTTTACTTCCAGTTCAGATAAATGTTTGTATTTTCGCATCCATTCGATTATTTCAAATCTGTAAGTTTCACTTTTTATTTATTTATTTATTTATTTACAATGTCAGGAATAAACCTGTCCTTGCTCCCACCCTTCTCTCGCTCTATCTCTCTCTCTCTCTCTCTCTCTCTCTCTCTCTCTCTCCGTCACCCTCCATCTCTTTCTCTCTCTCTCTCTTTCTTGCTGTCTTTGTCACTCTCTCTCTAACTCTCTCTTTCTGTAACTCTCTCTCTGTCTCTCTCGATCTCTCCCTTTCTCTCACGCTCTCTTTCTCTATCTCTGTCTCTCTTTTTAACTCTCTCTGTGTTTCTCGCTGTCTGTCTGTCCGTGTCTTTCTATTATTCTCTCTCTCTCTCTCTCTCTCTCCTAGGAGCTCTCGCCTACCATTCGAAATGTGGCTAAAAAAATGGGCTGTTCCGCTGGTAATTTTTTTTTTTCAAACGTAACTCCTTCTCAACTAAATAACATTCATTATTCTCAGTTATCGCCCTTTGTATTAAGGTCAGCAGCTCGAAAATGTAATAAATGAAATTTTTATTCATTTATTATGTTTATTTTTAAGGCTTTTATTCAACACTCTCTTACGTTGTTCAGAATGGACTGATCTTAAGTTTATACCTTTATGTACATTCACCGTAATAACTGCCATTTTATTGGCGTGAATAAGATGCAGAGGCGAAAGCTGGATGGCGCCACTTCCATCAAAATAATGGGAAAAGTTATGTACAGATGTCTGACGTGGTCATTCCCGTGACACAGTACACTGAGATGAATCATTCCTGCTCTCCGTATAAGTCCGGAAGTTGCGCGCGTGTAACTTCGCGATCGTTCTTGTTACCGCAGTGACCTAGTTTCGCGATTTGGCAGAAGTGAGATATCTCCCTCTAAATACATACTCTCTGATGTTACATTAAACATGGTTGCGCACGTGACTAGTTACGAACAATCGGCCCCATCCAAAATGGCGCAGGGTAGTCAAAAGTGATGACGTATTTCTGCCTTGTGTCGCTTCTGGTAATATCTCCAGAGGGTATGTATTATTTTATAGAGAGATCTCATTTCCGCCAAATTGAGAAACTAGGTCGCTGCAGTAAACAAGAATTGAAAGATAGAAGGCCTGTGCATATCTGTTTATTTTGGTTTGTTCATATTTTTGGGCTGATTGAAACTATTTAGAGCCGTTTCTAAGCTCTTACGCCCGGTGGAAATGCACAAAATGGGTACTGTTTACCGCAGCGACCTACTTTCTGCTCCATGCTAACAGTGGTTTCCCGCAGCTCCACGTATATCGCAGTGCAAATCGACCAATAGTGAAACCTCTCCATATATATACTGGTATCTCTATTCTGTGCTTGGCACAAGCGTGAAAATCTCCCTAGCGCTGCTGTTTGTCCAGACCACTCACCTGTACGGTCAAAAAGATTAAATTTGTACTCGATGTATCCCTCCAGCCAGTCTGGAATTTTGTCTTCCTTCTCGTCAAAATTTTTGTCTTTTTTCCTGCGTTCGTACTCCTGATTCAACTTTTGCCACATCCGTAGCTGGGGAGGGGGAGGGGTAGAAATTGTGAGTGAGCCAGAGAAAAATGTATCCGTCTATCCATCCGTCCATCGGCCCGTCCAACCGTCTATTCATCCATCCATCCGTCCGCCCATGCACCCATCCATCCATTCCTTTCTACATTTAACCATCCGCCCATTTATTCGTTCTTTCATCTACGTATCTTTCCCTCCATCCGTCCATTTATTTATCCATCCATGCACCCATCCATCCATCCATCCGCCCACCCATCTATCCATCCATTAACCCATCCATCTATCCATCTATCCATTCATCCAGCCGCCTATCCATCCATCCGTCCATTCCTGAGACAGCACCTTTTCCTTTTGCCCATGACTTCCCATGTGAGTGCTTGCTTCATTATCCTGTTATCTTGACATTTACATACATGTCCTACACAGGCCCTTTGTCTTTTTCTGATAACCTTCGCGACTGATATTTGGCCAGATGATTCCTTTACATCTTTTGTTCTCTGGAACTCGTTCCATTTAAGTGATAAAATCTTCCTTAGCATCATAAATTAGCTTTGTGATAATATTGCCGGTATTAGATCTAGGTCTTAAGGGGGTCTGCTTCTCAAATTAGAAATTCAAGGAGAATATCTCTGACAACTTAAAACTAGTCGTGCCTAAATATAGTACAGGTCCCACTGAGTTATTGATGTGCATGGGAAATATGAGTGTTGACCTCGTAACCACAGTAACCATTGAAAACATTAGCCATCCTGGATTTATTCACCCGTTTATTTAATCTCGCCAACACTCACCCATTCGTCCGCTGTAATCCGCCCGTCTAGATTCAAGTCACCATCATCTTGCAAGTATCGCCAGATATCAGCAAAAACCCGCTTAGCTTTGTTGGATTTGTCAGTGCCAGGTTTCCACCCACTCAGCTCGCAGATTTTCTGTTCAACAGACAATTTGGCAAATCAGCAAATGCATATTGGTTACTGTAAGAGGCCAGACACACTGGTTTCGGTTTCATTTCGTGTTCGGCTGTTTTGCCAAGTGACATCCGTCTCGCCTTGTCGAAAAGGTGCCGAAAACTCCACTGCGGCGTGTAGACCACACAGTGCTTCCGTTTTCGTTCCTTTCCGTTGTTTGTTTGTTGTTTTTTTTCCCACGGAGAATGACGTTCTTCCGTAACATTGCCGAATACGAGCCGAAAGCGAAAGGAAACAGATGCCATTGTAATTGGGCTCTCACACTGACAACTTGAAATTGTTCAGTCAAAACTTAGGGCAAAGACGGGACACAGTAAGTTTTAACTGAACGCTTTCATCTCGCGTTTCTGTAACTTTGAATGACTATCTGAAAGGGGCCATAACTCATGAAAAATTTGAGTTGTCCAGATTTAAAAAAAACTCTCTTCATTTGTGGGTGTGGGAAAACTCTGATTCTGTGAGAATTTGTTCATAGGGGCATAATTAAGGGGTTTTCGTGACCATTTGGTTGACTTAGTGTATACTGTAGAGATTACATATACTAAAAATAACTTTTCTCTCTTTGAGTTCCTGTGGGAACTACACCCGAGTGATAAATTTCTGTGTATGAGTGGTGATACATTACGGTGCATAAAGGGTTAATCACAGTTTCCAGAGCTGATCGTATTCGTAATTAAGATGAGACCCTCCAGAAATGAGAGTATGACTAACATACAGACAAACAAACACTTAAGATGGGTTTTCATGAGCTCAGAGTTTGGCTCAGAGAGAAAGTGTCAACGTCAGTAAAGATACCAACCATCCGTCCATCGATCCGTCCCTTCATCCATCCATCCATCCAACCAACCATTCATAAATCTATCCATCCACCCATTCATCCAACCATCCATCCATCCACCCATCTATCTATGCACCCACCCATCCATTCATCTATCCATTCATCCATCCATACAATGTCCATTTAACCATCCACTTATCTATCCATCCATCCACCCACCCATCCATCCAACCATCCATCTATCCATCCATCCATCCATCCACCCATCCATCCATCATCCATCTTTCAACCCACCCATCCAACCATCCATCTGTTCGTCTTTCCACCCACTCACGCACCCATCCATCCATCCATCCATCTATCCAACCATCCAACCATCCACCCATCCATAAACCCTCCATCCAATTATTCAACCATTCATTTATCAATCCATCTATCCGTCTTTCCATCCACCCGTCCATCCATCCAACCATTCATTCATCTATTCATCCACCCGTCTATCCATCCATCCACCCATTTAGCTAATCATCCATCCATCCATCCGTCCATCTCTCCATTCATTTATCCGTCCATCCATCCACCCGTCCATTTACCCCATCCATCCATTTATCGATCCTCCCATCCATCCATCCACCCATTTGTCCATCCATTCATCCGTCCTTCCATCCATCTATCCATCCACTCATCCATCCACCCACCCACCCACCCATCCACTCATCCATCCATCCACCCATCCATCCATCCATTCATCCACCCACCTATCCATCCACCCATTCTTCCATCCATCCATCCATCCACCCATCCATCCATCCACCCATCCATCCATCCATCCGTTCATCCACCACCTATCCATCCACCCATTCGTCCATCCATCCATCCATCCATCCACCCATTCGTCCATCCATCCATCCATCCATCCATCCATCCATCCATCCATCCATCCACATCCATCCATCCAAAGGTACCAACCTCTCTTGCCACTTCAAAATCTTTCCATTCCAGCACTCCGTCCTTGTTGAGATCTGCATGAGTGATGGAAAGAGCAAACAAATAAGGACGTAGACCAGGAGTTCCCAATTCTTTTGGCCCCCTTTCCCCGGGGTTAACTTTTTGGAAGTAAATATACTCCTACCCTGTTCGGTAATTTGAGTTTACACGTCTACAATAATCAACTACCTGACACAGGGGATTTCTTTTTATTCTTTTTTAAATTTCCTCCCCAACTTCAGATTTAAAAAAAATTGTAGTTCAAGAGTTTTCTTAATTTTCAATTCCGTCTTTTTTTTGTTTTTTTTTTATCTTCGTACATTTTTCTCATGGAAAAAGAATTAACCGAAGTTCAAGCGAGGTCACCGCCGATAGACAGCGAAGCGATCTTCCGAGTGAATTAACAGAGTCGTAGTTTACTGTTTGCAGACAAGAAGTGCACACCATAATTTCCCATATTTTTTTTAGTAAACTCGTAAAGACCCTGTCATACTGAGCCCAGTCAGACACAGTCAACTTCTGCCATTATTTCTTTGGGTGTACATTTTGCTAGCAGCAACTGGCTGTGACATTTCGGGCTTAGTAAGATACCCACCAAACTGGTCTTGTCTACGGCATCCGTTCCATTATTTTACAGAAAATGACGTGTGGAAAAGCAATTTAACACTCCTTGCCTCCATTGCGGTCAGGAACGGAGCGGAACGGATACTGTGGACAAGTACACAGAGGCAAAGAGTGCTTTACTTTTTCATACGTCATTTTACGTAAAAATAGCGTAGCGGCGCGGCTGTTGTTGACAAAATCAGTAACGAAACTTCATGTAGGGCCGAGCTAAGATTTTTGCCCCACACCCTAAAAAAAAAAAAGCTTTGCTGGAGTGAGTTAAAGCAAATGACCTACTCAGACAGGGTATGAATTTGGACAATTTGATACTTACCGAAAAATGTGTGGAATTCATGCAGCATCTTCTGCTTCTGAAAATCACTGAGTTCTCCTTTGTTCAAAGAGTTACCCATCTTGCTAAGTATGGTTTTCTGCACTGAAAAAAGAAATATTGTAAGTCAACACAAGGCACTTGAAGCAATAGGATGAGACACTCCCTTCTTCTCATGTCTAAAAAACAATCGTGTTCACGCGCTGATCATTCGAAGGCAGGTCCCATGGAGCATTGCATTAACGTAGGATCGAGTACCTAGTCTTCTCGGATAAGGACGAAAAATTTCGGAGGGTCCGTGTGCACGTTGCGCACGTTAAAGATACCTTGGCAGTTGGAAATCGTAAAGAGCAAGCCGAACAGGCCGCTGCCCGGGCAAAATTAAATAAAATTCATCCCTACCACCCACTCCCCCTCATCCCCCCCACCACCAAAAAAAAAAAAAACACCGCCGACCGGCGCTGCACTCTGGCAACGACGTGCCTGCTCCAGTTGTAACTGGGGTGCAATGGCACAAAGGCAAAATTTCCCAAATGGGATTAAAGAGTTATACAAATACAAATACAAATACAAATACAAATTAAAAGAAGAATATTGAAACAAGTTAAGTACTTTCCCCCCAAGTTTTTGGCGCTAGGCGGACGTATTTTACAGCCTTTTGTGACTCCAGAGCTAGAGGGCTCCCCAAGAAATACTCAGGACTAACAATAGCTTTAATTTATTATTCTTTCAGATTTTCTTTTTGTTTTCCTCCTGTTTTTTTGGGGGGGGGGGGGTTGAATGGGAGGGGCAGTATTAGGGATTCGATAAGATTTAGGGTTAAGGATAAGGACGGAGCTATGGGTAGGTACGTATACATAAGCGCCCATTTCGCAAAACATTTGGGGTGTGCACGTTCTTAAACAGCAGCCACTTAAAAGAATGCTTGATAGCGTGATTGTTACAGTGCTACTGCGACCTAAAAAAAAATGTTTTCCTACAGCAATTGAAGTTATTTTTAAAATAATAAGCGGCTTCAATCAAGGCCCTCAGCGACAGCTGTGCAGTGAACAAAATTCGATATTTCCTATAATATTTGTTTTCTAAAATGAGGCATTGTTTTTGGCTTTGCGCATTCGCCGCTAGGTGGCGATTCGAAATCTGTGCAGGCTAAATGCGCTAGCTGTCTCATCTTATTGTATCTAGTAACTTTGATGTAAGCGAGATAATCACTACAAAACTAAACATCCGAAATGTTATTTCTTTTATACATGATGTCAGTGGCGTGGCGTAGCGTGGACGGGGCCACAGGGTGATTGCCCCGAGCGCAAAATCTGAAAACTATCACTGTTAAGTTAAATTAATCAAAACGTATCAGAGAGCTACAGTGAGCCAAGACAGACTAAGTAACTTAGAAATACTGTCAATTGAGATTTCAATGTACATGCCAATACTTTTATTGAGCTATTTGCACAAATGAAAAACAAGCGATTTTAAATGAATTCGATAAGACTAGTATTAAATGCATTTTACTTTAATTACATCAGTGGTGATATCAAAACCTGTGGTTGAGAGAGAGAGTTGGGAGGACGGGGGTGAGGGAGTTTAATACTAGACTGGTAGAAGGGAATCAGAGAGTGCTATCTGGTCAGAGGTCTCAATGCTCGCCTTGGCATGGGCGCTGGCAACCCACTTTATGCCACTGCATGACATTCCGATATAATTGAATTTCTGAATTGACATGTTCCATCAGGCCCAGCTACTATCCACAGGTGATATAACAAAATTAAAAGTTTCAACTACGTCTTTTAGATCATTCGCTGAACAATCGTATTCTTTTTAAGGCCTGGAGACATGGAATTCGCTGCCTTAAAACTTAGGAAATGTACGAAATACTGAAATTTTCAAGAAATATCATAACCATCGGAAGAACCGATATATCGGCACTCACGTTTTTCCAATCACCGATATATCGGCGCACAAAAATGCCAAGCTATTTTGTTTCGGAAAGGAAGAAAGTCGACTTTCTCTTAACCCTCTAGGGTCCTATGAGCCATACTTGAAATAGGTCAACTATAGCCGATTAATGATCTATCTCCTATACACGTGGGAAGATAAATTTCAAAACCTGCTATGTCACTTTATATTGATTTTAAGAAAACGTGTTATGTTTGACAAAGCAGACTACTGAATCTGAAAGAGTACTTACATTTTGAATGAAAACGAGTTGACTTCGAGCGTTTTGATTGCCATATTGTATTCACTGTAGACAGGTTTTATGGCTGATTTGTTAAGGACCACAACTCATTTTGTTTACAATGTGGCTTTGCAGGTTTTGAAAGTTACTTCCTCACTTACTTTTGTTATTTTTTGAGCAAATGATTTTTCCCCATTAAATGTTAATATTCCTGCCTTGATCTGACTATTTAATGTCAGTTCAGCATCTTTATCCAGTAGTTTTAGGATTGGCCGTTTTCTTCTGGGCTCCAGAGGGTTAATAGATGTTGCTGTAGTTAGTCTTAATTCATCTCTCCCATTATTTTCTTTCTGTATCGGCAAATGGGGAAAAATTCTTGGCACACAAAGAGTTAAATCACACTTTCTCAATTGAAGTAATACAACTACATCTGTTTTTGATCGTTGTCACATGTTTTAGTATGTTCTTTGTATTTGTCGATTGAATGTGAGCGGTAGAATGTCTGTGAAGCGCTTTGAGCTTGTATTACGGGATGAAGCTCAATACAAACGTTATACATACGCTTTTGTTTTAAGTACGTTGGCACCCCGAGCGTTTTTCGCTACTGACACGAACGTATTCGTACCTATCCCTAACCCCGTCCTTATCCTCAACCCTAAATCTTATCCAGTCCCTAACCTTGCCCCTTACCCTTTCAACCCCCCCCCCCCCCAAAAAGAGGAAAACAGACAAAAAATCTGAAAGAATAATTAATTAAGTCTATTGTTAGGGGTATTTTGGGAGGAGCTCTCTAGCTCTGGGGTCACAAATGGCTTTGAAGTACGCACCCCTAAGGCAAAAAACTTGGTGGACGTAACTTCTTGTTACAACATTCTTATTATTACTAACGGGATAATGATAACCAAGAATATTATATATCAGCATGGAAATAAATGCAATGGATAACAGTTGTAGAAATTATTCAAAATCTCTACAAAATTGTTCTGTCTGCACCTATATCTCCTAACTCTATACCAGTAGTTCTCAGTGTGGGCGATATTGCTCATAGCGTTTAAAAAACTGTCTTCTGGCAGACTGAATAGTTTCAAAACTTTGACTGGCAAAAAGCTACATTTTTTTGTTTGTTTTGTAAATGGCCCACATTCAACACTCAACAAGGCTTTATATTTACAAACACTCAAATTTAAAAAAATGCAACAACGAAAAGTTAGATCTAGATCTACACCGCGAGGGTTATTTTGATATCTTGGGGGGGGGGGGGGGGCGAAAACGACGAAAGAGCGACAAGGGGGCAGAAACGATGAAAAACTTGGGAAAAACGATGAAAGTGGGCAAACATGATGAAAGGGGTGATAGGGGGTCGACGACAGGAATTGAAGACGATTTGGGGGCAAATACAATTCAGTCACTGACTTGTTCACAGCACTCGTAGATGGGTTTTATGAACTGAAAAGACCTGTTTGTTTAGTGCATTTCTGTCTTATAATGAACTAGCTGAGGTCCCCAGCCCTGCCCGGGATAAATCGGTTTGAATATTGGTTTCAGTGAGAGGTGAGTGGAAACTTGGAGCTCAAGGGGGCGATTGCCTCAGAAAGGTTGAGAACCACTGATCTATACAATCTTGGGGGTAGTGGTGATAGTAGCAGTAGTAGTAGTGATAGTAGTACTGGTAGTGGTAGCTGTTGTAGTAGCAGTAGTAGTAGTCGTGGTTTGTGGTTAGCAAAAGTAGTAGTAGTAGTAATAGTGATAGTAGTTGTAGCAGGGTATTTTTTTTTTAAATTGTTGCTGTTGTCTGGTAGTGGTCGTAGTAATAGTAGCAGTAGTAATACTAATGGTACTAGGAGGAGGAGGAGGAGGAATACCGTAGCAGTATGGTAGTAATAGAGAGGGGCGAGATGGTGAACCAAGGCATGAAAAGAAACAAATTGGAAAGTGATCGGGGCAAAGGGGTGGGGGGGGGGAGATAGAAAAGAGGTTTTAGACTGGCATTATCATAGTATCATAATTATTATAAAAGGAGGAAAAGCGTTTTAATCGCTGAGCCTTAGATTCTATAAAGTATCAGTAACGCCCAGAAAGACGTAAAGGTAATAAATTAAAAGGTCTTGAAGTTCGCTGTATTTCGAATACTGTCGTTGATTCTCAGCCACAACTGAGTGGAACCCAAGACACAGAATAACGAGACGGTAATGGTCCATTACTTCTTTCACTATATTATGTCCACAACTTGCGTACGTAGAAACACGGTGAGTCCTACACACAGAGCTCTGTGGTACTCGTCTTTTTCTCCAGTTATAAAGGGGTCTGGTGCTAATTGTTGCATTGTTGCCGTGAATGATATGCGCGCAAGTCGACGGACGGAATTTGGCGAATTGTACCGCCTCGGTATTATGTGTCTCTGGTTGGACAGAAGAAAGTGTTCCGACATTTTGATCCGAAAAAAAAAAGACAAATTTTCTTCGAGTAGAATTGAAAAGTAAGGCAAGAAATTTCGTTGCGCCCTCAGTTTATACATTAACGATCGAAACCCAACTTAAAAAATCACATCTGTGTATTCCCCGAGTCAGCGGAACAAGTGGTCATTTTAAAAATAAATTATATAATATATAGTGGCGGGAATGATGCAAACATTTGGACTGTTTTTGGCCTGTGGCACGGGCTTATTTATATTATACCTGGCACTTCGTCAAGCAGGATTTAATAATGGCTGTGTATATCCATACAATATGTTGTGTGGATATGGACAGTGCATATCCGTACAACATGTTTACCAAAAAGCGCGACTGGTGAAGGTTTGCTGAAACAAAACTTGGTATGGTGTTCACGAATTTAAAGTGACAACAGATGGAATAGTCAGATGGACCTGGGGGCGTGAGGGTCTAGTCAGTTTGTATCAATGGGCGGTAGTCAGATTGGCTAATCAGGCGAAAAGGGGTTGGGGTATCCATTGGTGATCGACGCACATTCAAGTATATTACGCAGATCACGCAATCTCCGAGCAGAGGTCGGATTGTTTTGCTACTAAGCCGATTCATATTTTTAAAAACTATGCAAATTAACAAGGTCAGTAATATAGTATTCCGGTGTGTGTTCTACGTCATCGAATTGTGTGTGTTTTACGGACATGCACTGTTCATATCCGTACAACATGTTGTACGGATATGCGCTTCCTTTAATAATAATGTTCTGCATAAATAAAGAACTATTGTACTTTCTATCACACAGGATATCAGCTGTCTCTCGCTGGCCCGTGCGTTCAAAACGATCGATTGAAGCCGAGAAAGGCTAGAAAAAAAAACATCGATTTACTAGGAGTAGGATCTTGGCCTTATTCGTCACACAGCTCTGAGCAATTGACTTACGTCCAGTCTAAGCATAATGTTGCCCAGCTGTGCTCACTTGTATAATTACAAGATGTCGAGGGAAGTCTATGGCTTATGAAACACAGTGAAAATATAAAATACAACACAACTACTACTGCTGCGACTACTACATACTGTGCCCCGCATAATATCTGGGACTCGCTGCCAAAATCTTTGCGAGAAGCACCTACCGAGACCAAATTCAAAACTGGTCTAAACATCTACCTTTTAAACAAAAACACAGTTGTCAAGTTTCATTCCAAATCCATTTATTTTCTCAATTCGTTTTATTTTTGCTTTTATTGTTTAATTTCTGCCTTATGCGTCTATGCTATTTGTGTGTGTGTGTATGTATGTATGCCAAGCATAAGAGTGTATGCAATAGATTATGCGTGAGAGAGGGAGAGAGAGAAAAGGAGAAGTGGAGATAGAGAGAGAGGGAGAGAGAGAGAGAGAGAAGGAGCAGGGGAGATAGAGAGAGGGTGAGTTTGCAGATGGAGAAAACAAGACTTTCTGTAAGTGCCTAGAGCAAATTATTTGGATTGGGCACTATGTAATTAATGATCTTTATTATTAATATTAATTATTATTTTTACTACTACTACAACTGCTACTGCTGCTGCCACTACCAATACTACCATTACTGTTACTACTACTACTACTACTACCTACCTATTACAAGTACTACTATAAAAACTACAACAATGGCTACTAGTACTACTTCTACTACCACCACGTTGGTACCAACAGCCTTAGAGTCCAGGCACACCGGCTTCCGTTTCGTTTCGTTTCGTTTCGTTTTAGGCTCGCTTTCGGTAATTTTTGTCAAATAGACAGCAATGACGCAATCAAAATTTGGAATTGAACACAAAGACATGTAATTAATAATTATGATAACAATTATGGAGTAGAAATAGCGGGTGTGGACCCAGAGCACTTTACAATGAAAGAATACACAAATATGATAAAGTTGATTTCCGACCATCAGTGTGTAAAGCGAGGTCAAGAGCGAAATTTCCGATCATACTTTTTTATTCTACTCGACGAAATCGCGTCATTGTTTTTTCGACTCAGAAAAATGGCAAACAAAAAATATTGAAGACTGATTTTGTCCAAAACGTCGGTGTCCACATTACTGCTCTTGTCCAGAGCATCCGGTCTGCTTTTTTTTAATATAGAAAATGACTTATGAAAAACTCTCTTCGCCTCTGTAGCGGCGAGGAGCGGAGCGGAACGGATGCTGTGAACAAGTATACAGAGGTAAAGAGTGTTTTACGTCATTGTCCGTAAAAATTGCAGATTCTGTGGACAAGAGCAGTTTCTCGTCGTAAAATATTGAGAAAGCACACATAGTGTCACAATTTCTGATCGCGTAGTCACGAAACTTTAGGTGATTAACTTACATGGTCACTCTCTGGCTCCATTAAAGCAAAGATACTAGAATTGATCAGATAGGACAGCTAGTGCTTTTAGCGTGCACAGTTTTCGCACCGCCGCCAAGCGGCAAACGCGCGGAAATCATGGAAAGTGCCATATTTTACAAATCCAAATTGGGAAAATATTGAATATTGTTCACTGTTCAGCGATCGCTATAGGCCTTGATTGACGTCGCTTATTGTAGAATTATAGCCCCAATCGCTGTGGGGAAACTGGTTATTTTTTCTTTTTTTTTAGTCACAGTAGCACTGTCACAATTTTGCATCATAAATTTATCCCTATATCAAGCATTCTCTTCACACTGTTCGCCATGGGCTCCGCTCCCGATCAGAGGGCAAATTGTGTACAAGATTTTTTTGGTGGTGTGAAGAAGACAATGTCTCATCTTTTCGTTTCTAGTATCTTTGATTAAAGTAAGATTACATTCAACTCACCGCTACAGCACTAGATCTCGCCCGCCTGTCACAACACAAGAACACATTCCTTCTAAACCACAAACAAACCTCTCACACGTTCACCAGCTGCCACTGACGGAACAACGCCATTCGAAAATATTAATCTATACATAACGACACTGGATTATTCATGGGATCGTTAACCCTTATCGGGTCCTGACTTGATTTCTTTGAGTAAAGCTGCGTTTTCATGTGTACAGAAACGGAAATGGCAACAGAAACGTCAAAAATCCATCATGTAGTAAAAAGAAAGTGTTTCCATATGTACGGAAACTCAAACGTCCAAAGTGCATCAAATAATAAAAAGAGACAGTGTTTCCATGTGTACAAAAAACGGCTTTCCCCAACACCTGAAAACAATTTTTGTATTTCAATACTTGTAAGGTTGGTTTTTTTTTTTCCTTTGCCATTTCCATCTACGTAGACATGAAAACCACAGCTTAAAGGCATAATCTGAATCCAAGCACTTCCAGCTATCTCTCCTTCGCTATGAAGCTATCTACAAAGTAGGTATGCCTGAATTTGCTAATTTTTTTTCACCCTCCCCAATGGACGCTTTTCATATGACTATCCTCTCCTCTTCTCCCGGTTAAAGCGTGTTGACTTCAAAATGGTATCTTCATAAATGACTGTTTTGACTGAATGTGTATAATTATTTCATTCGAATCTGAAAAATGCACTCTGCCTGCAGATCCATGAAAAAGTATTTTTTGACGTGGACCCACAGCGAGTCTTGTCGTTTCTGAAAGAGGCTAGGATCTACAACTTGATTTAAAAACACACTATTTACATAATATTATTATAATATCAATAGACATAATTGACAAAACGTTTTGCAGATCAGTACAGAACGTTTGGCAATTTTACCAGTGCAATAAAATTGATACGGGACTATTTAATTCTATGAGTGAATTTCCAATTGGTGAAGCTCTAAATGCCAAACATATAAAGTATCCAAAAAGACCGTAAAAGGCTCAAGGCGGCCCTTATAGTGCCGACGCGCCGTTGAACCCAAACTCAAACTCATTGCTCGAGGTCTCAATTTCCCCCAGCTGACTCGAGACAGTTTGTGCGCCTCTAAACTAGTGAGACAGTTTTGTTTCAATCTCGCCAATGGGCGAGGTCCTTTTTAACCCCATAGACCACATCTCAAAGAGAGACAAGACAGAGACAAATAGAGACGACCCAATACGCCATCAGTCCTCCTGCTCTGTGGGACACGTTGATGTAGAGGCAAGGTGGTCTCCTCTAATGCCGAAGGTACCGGGTTCGATCCCTGGTCGATGCAGGCATGTTGGAAGGGAATTTTTTTTGGTCGTGGATGGAGAGGGGGGAATTACTGTCCCCGATCCTATGGCAGCCAGTTAAGTTCGAGCATCTAGTCTGCTCGGACAAATACGAAAAACTCGGAGGGCCCATGTGCACGTTGCACACGTTAAAGATACTTTGGCGATTGGAAGTCGAGAAGAGCAATCCAAACGTGCCCGCTGCCGGGTCAAAATTCTAAAAAAAACTAATTCCTACCACAAAAACATACAGAACCAATAACAAGAAAAATAAAAACAGAAAAAGTGAAGTGTAAATGCCAGAAGCGGCAAACCTCCTAAGATAAGGAACTAAACGCCTACTTGGTATGACCGAGCATCTATACACACAAACAGGGTTAAAGCGCCAGATTTCATCAACAGGGGAATATCGACAACTGACAAGGTAAATTATTGCCCATTGAATTCACTCCGTGGTTTTCAAGTCATTAATTGACCTTATTATATCGATACCTATAGTATTCAGATGTCAATCAATAACCCCTGCTGTTATTTAACACTGAAACAGCCAAACAGTGGTAAAGAGTTAACGTAATAATAACAATATAATAATAATAACAATAGATCTATAAAGCTCCAATCCTTACGGAGTGGATGCAAAGCAACGACACTCTGTCTTCGGTCCACCTGCCTCTCTATCCTCTCTTTCTCTCTCTCTCTTTCTCTCTCTCTCTCTCTCTCTCTCTCCCTTCTCTCTTCTTTCTGTCTCTGTCTCTTTTCTCTCTTTAATCTCCTCTCTCCATCTCTTTCTCTCCTCTCTCGGTCTGATAGTCTATCTGTCTGATTCTCCCATTCCGTCTTGGTGTCTGTCTGTCTGTCTGTATCTCTTTCATTCTGTCCATCTGCCTCTCTCTATCTTCCTTTCAACTCTCCTGTCTCTCTCTCTCTCTCTCTGTCTTTCTCTCTTGTCTCTCTCTCTCTCTGTGTTTGCTGTCTCTTTCTCTTTCTGGGTGTCTGTCTGTCTGCATATACCTCTGTCTCTTCTTTCTCTCTCTTTCTCTCTCACTCTCACACACACACACTCTCTCTCTTTCTCTGTCTCACCCTGCCTCTAATAATCACAACAGTGTATTTATAAAGCGCTTAAAGTGGGCAGAAAGCATTCTACAACGAAATAGCGATAATTCTCCGTCCATGTGTATCTCTCTTTCTCTCTCTTTTCTCTGTCTACTCTGTCTGTCTGTCGATCTCTTTCTCTGTATCTCTCTCTCTCCCTCTCTCTCGTGCCCCCTCTTCCTCTCTCCCCATTTTCTCTCTCTCTCTCTCTCCTCTCTTTGTAGAATATCTACCACCTGCTTCCATTCACACAATAGCCATGGTTAGATTTGCAATAGGTGTGAAATGGTGGATAGGAATTGATGAGCAAAACAATATATTATGTAAACAAATATTTGCTCGGGTCACGAGACCTCAAAATGCAATCCTATCATGAAACCGCGCAACTGCAAAGATTTGTTTATCTATCTATCTTTCTATCTATCTATCTATCTATCTATCTATCTATCTATCTATCTATCTATCTATCTATCTATCTATCTATCTATCTATCTATCTATCTATCTATCTATCTATCTATCTATCTATCTATCTGTTTGTCTGTCTGTCTTTCTGTCTATCTCTCTGTATGTCCGTCCATCCATCCACCCATTCACCCGTCCGTCTATCTATCTATCTATCTATCTATCTATCTATCTATCTATCTATCTATCTATCTATCTATCTATCTATCTATCTATCTGTCT
>OZ007584.1:15702316-15704816 GCA_963931925.1 Onchidella celtica
AGCGAATGACAGAGTACGAGTGAGCGGGCAAGAAAAAGAGAGAGAGGGAGAGAGAAATAGACAGAAAGAGAGAGGAAGAAGAAAGAGTGAGAGAGCAAGAAAAAGAGCGGGAGAAAGAAAAAGAGAGACAGGAGAAAGATGAGGGACCAAGAAGGAGAAAGTGTGAGTAAGGAGAAAGAGTGAGAGGGCAAGAAAAGAGAGAGCAAGGGGAGAGACTATGGGATGAAGAGACAGAGAGAGTGATAGAGACAGAGAGAGAGAGAGAGAGGGAGAAGAGAGGGGGAGAGAAAAAGAGAGCAGGAGAGGAAAAGATGAAGGATAACTTGAAAAAAAAAACAACATGAAAAACAAGTATGTTTAGGAACTATGATAGAAAAAAAAAAAGGATGAATTGATCAAATGGAACGAGCCAAGGTTAAAAAACATGACTATATTCCTTCTTTATCTAATCACTGTTAACACAGCAGATATTCACTCTCTCTACAAGTTATTTGAGAACACATCATGCAGTGTTTTGACATTGGACGATACTGAGATGAATGTTTTCGATGTTTTTATAATTATATCATTATATACTGCTCTTTGCAACTCAGCGAATCTTTCTAATATCACGAATGTTCAGCTGTTTCCCAGCAATTATTGTATTTTTACCCCTAGATTGGAGTTTCCCACACTTTCGTTACCGTAAACCTAATGTGGCGGATGGTTCATGACCTTTCGCTGTTTTGTGACGTCACACAATGGGATCATCCAGTCTGGGTATTTTATTAGTCTGTGGGGGGGAGGGGGTATAATACTAAGTCAAAGAGGTTATATATAGCTAGAGGTCAGACTAGCACTATGCAAGTCTCCTCGTGGCGTCGTCGGTAGGTGAAGTAAAGATGGCGGCCAACTTACGGCAAGCCTGCCTCGACCTAGACAGTACGGCTAAAGTAAAGCCAACTTTCGGCAAGCCTGCCTCGACCTAGACAGTAGGGCTAAAGTAAACAAATCTAAGCCTACAATAATACGGTCTTTCAGATCGTTTGAACGGGGATTACAGTAGTACTGAGCAGACTTAATTTATGGATTGGGTGAACCACGAAAATGTAAAAAATGTAATCCCACCAAAAGAAAAAAAAAACAAACATTATGAATTATGATAAAATACAAAATGTACGGATGAATTTGAACCTCCATCTCTAAAGAGGAATGAACAAGAATAAAATACTGAGGCCTTCCGACAAAAACTACTTTCGTTAGCACTGGCCTTGATACAGTATTTGCAATCGCTTGCCGTAAGAAAAGATGGCTGCCAGGCTTTCTATTTGCGGACATGTGACGTGACCGAGTCTTACCTCTGTCTTACCTCTAGGTTTATTATAAACTCTTTGTGCTAAGTCAAAAAATGACTTATGCCATTAAAGGAGAGCAGTGACGACGTGTTCTTTTCGCGCAAGTTTACATGCTAACTCGTCAACTTGTCCCGAAAACAATTCGTGCAAAATAGTTCCCAGTAAAATATGCAGCAATCCCATAATGGTGTATGAATTGCTTGCATCGTACTGTCATTTAATGTACGCATAGAATAGGGAACTACTTAGAAGCGAAGAAGCCCACCTTTCGTGACTACAGGAAGTATGCGCACTGCCATTCTGGATGAAATGCAACTTCACTTGACTTGATCGGCGGTAAACAATACCCGTTTATATGTTTCCAAGGGAATAAGAGCTACAAATGGTTCTAAATAGTTTCAATTAATCCCAAAATATGAACAAACCACAGTAAACAGATACCTACGCTGTCTTTGGTGAAGAGGTCTCTTTCAATTAACCCCCGTGATCTAGTTTCGCGATTTGGGGGAAGTGACATCTCTCTCTATATATTATAATTATAATATATATATACATACTCTCTGATATTACATTAAACATCGATGCGCGTGTGCCTAGTTAGGGACACTCGAGCTCCTCCAAAATGGCGCAGGTGTAGTCAAAGTTAATGGTGTATTCCTGCCTCGTGTCACTTCTGATAGTATCTCTATTCTCTGATTGTACAATACATGTAAACTGGTAGATTTCTGACCCGGCAAAACCTATTTCCACATTAAAACCAGTCAGTGAGAGTTCGTTTAGGGTTGAACCATACCAAGGCTGATGTAGGCGCCAGACAGATGGTTCGCCAGCAATGGATTTTGCATCACACTAGGACAATACGCATTGCTCGTTGCATCCCCCTGGGTCGCGGTGTGGGCAGTGCCAGTTGTGTTAGTCTCAAGCAAAATTTATGGGTGGCGAGCTACCGCTCTGGCGCTAACAACAGCATTGGTCCGTTTCACCCTTTAAGTTTGCCATAGAACAACGAAAGGCAATGGAGAAAAACAGAGACTTTACCCCAAAAAATGGCCTCAAAGTACTCGCTGCTCCGACGACAAAAAGTCGATCTTCAGTTGTAAAGAGTTGTAAATACTCTGCACTCCGTGGCAACATCTGTTCTGTTACATCAAGGGTTTTAGGCTTAT
>OZ007584.1:15709816-15722316 GCA_963931925.1 Onchidella celtica
GTGGTTGTCAGTCTGTGTGTTTAGGTCTTTGTTCATAGATGTGCACATTCCTTGTAAAATATTTCTTTGTGTGTGTGGTTTATTATTATACTCTCATTTTTCGTTCTCCTGAGAATTTCAGTTCCCCTCATTTTCGCGTTTGCGTGCAAAATCCGTCCTTTTCATAGTGTGAACAAATCAAATATTCAGACCCTCGCACCATTTACTATCATTTTTTGTTTGTTTGTTGTTTTTTTTTAGTGAAATTAAAACACAATTTACATTAATTAAGGTACGCAACATTTGAAATGACCACATTGGTTGGGGTTTTTTTATAATGTCTGAAACCTACATTAGAACTTTGCAGGCAAAATATCAGATTTTTCCCCACGGGTGCGTAAAGGACTGACACGCTAACTACAGCCTTAGTCCGACGACCAATAGTCAAAATGTGGCAAAAAGAAAAAGCTATATGTAGCAAAGCCTTGCGTAAGAAATAATACCCAAATGATACAATAAAATGCAAACTAAGAGAAGACAGAAAGTGTTGTTTTTTCGTGTTTTTTTTCCTTGAAAAAGGCTGTTGCCGAAACATCGGCTATTTTCTCTTTTAGTTTGCGTTGCATTGTATCGTTTTGGGTATTATTTCTTAAGTGAGGGTTTGCTACATACGACTTTTTCCTTTTTGCCAAATTTTGTCTTTGCATATAGATCTAGATAATTATAGCCTTGCTTCGACCTCAGAGTTTGTCGGTGGTTTTTATAATATTCCGACGGCCTATAGTATAACACAAAATTGTGCTGCTTCAAGTTACTTCAACGCGTTGCTCAAGTCACAAATAACCACCAAGTCTTGAAGAAGAAAAGTTCACAAATAATCCAATGAATCACTTAATGTTCCTGATATAATGTGGTTGTTATCCTTTGACATGTCTAACATTGGCAGAATCATGGAACTGAAACGAACGGTCGCTGTCTGCGAGAACACAGAGCCGATGAATTGACAAAATAATGTCTATTTCCTTGTCACCCGTCTCAGTCCATAACACAGAGCTTGACAACTGTATACATTATGGCAGCAGTAATCGTAATCCAAACAGGTCTGACCGTGTGGACTGGCGGGAAGGAATGTGACAATATAATTATATTAAACAATGTTGGATTCGATTCCGTTGGTGTTGTTGTGTAGTTGCTGATAACTCTCGCTGTTTCTATCTATCTATCTATCTATCTATCTATCCAGCTATCTATCTATCTATCTATCTATCTATCTATCTATCTGTCTGTCTGTCTGTCTGTCTGTCTGTCTGTCTGTCTGTCTGTCTGTCTGTCTGTCTGTCTGTCTATCTATCTATCTATCTATCTATCTATCTATCTCTCTCTCTATCTATCTATCTATCTATCTATCTATCTATCTATCTATCTATCTAGCTATCTCTCTGTCTATCTATCTATCTATCTATCTATCTATCTATCTCATTGTCCGTTCTCCCGTCCGTTTGTCTATCCAACCGTCCGCCAGTCTGTCAATCCATCTACCTATCTATCTCTCCATCTATCTATTCTGTCATCCATCCATCCATGCATCTATCTATCTATCTATCTATCTATCTAGCTAGCTATCTATCTCTCTGTCTGTCTGTCGGTCAATCCATTTTTATTTTATTCTATTCTATTTTAAAATATGTATTAATGTACCAGTAATGTGTATAATTGTCCACTTAAATTATTTATTCACACTTTTATATAGTAATATTTCTCTCAAGGTAAAAACTTCAGTATACGGCCAAATAGTTTTACCTTTGTATCAGCGAAATGTTCCAGGAGAATCACCTACACACGCGTGTCCAATAGAAAAGCATTATGTCTAACGGCACAGACCCAATGATTTGCGATCGCAGCTTGTAAATAGGCAAACTTAAGACTGACTCTCTTTCAAAACATCCCCTTTTCTCGTTGCTGTTGTATGCAAAGGGGATAATCCTACATTTAATCGATAGGGAAATTACATAAATTATAGGGAAAGCAGGGAGGTGGAAATTGATGGAGGGGAAGGGGATGATTTTGAAAAAAAAATTGGGGGGGGGGGGGGGGTTGGAATATTGTTGGTTTAGCTTGTCGTGCAAAGAAGTATGAATGTTGTAACAATGGGACCCAAACAGGGGGGAGGGGGGTATTTCCTGGCCTGGCCCGGGGGGGGGGTGGGGGAGGGGGCGTCCGGGGGGAGGGAGGAGGGAGGTGAAATGTAGAAACTGATGGCGGTTGTTAGTCTGTGTGTTTAGGTTGTTAGTCTGTGTGTTTAGGTTGTTAGTCTGTGTGTTTAGGTTGTTAGTCTGTGTGTTTAGGTTGTTAGTCTGTGTGTTTAGGTTGTTAGTCTGTGTGTTTAGGTTGTTAGTCTGTGTGTTTAGGTTGTTAGTCTGTGTGTTTAGGTTGTTAGTCTGTGTGTTTAGGTTGTTAGTCTGTGTGTTTAGGTCTTTACTTTAAGCGATTCGCTGCCCTTGGCATTTACACCTGAATTTTCTTGTTTGTTTTTTTCTCTTCTTGTTTCTGTGTTTTTTTGTTGTTTTTTTTGGAAGGCGGCGGCCTTGTTCGGCCTACTCTTCTCGACTTTCAACTGCCAAGGTATCTTTAACGCGCGCAACGTGCGCAGGGCCCCTCCGAGTTTTCCGTCCGTATCCGAGAAGACTAGGTGCTTGTTCCTACCTATCATAGGATCAGGGACAGGAATTCCCCCCCCCCCCCCCCAAAAAAAATTATTCCAAAATGCCTGAACAGCAGGGGGATCGAATTGGTACCTTCGGCATGAGAGGCGAGCACCTTGCGTCTAGACCAACTTGTCCCCATTGAGTTGTCAGTTTAGTAGTAATTATGGATCTTGGTGTTGGGGTGATAACGTTAATAATATTTGTGGACAAGCGACTGTAAGTAGAGATCAGATGGCAGTGGATTGATTGGGGTTACTGTGGTAGTAGTCGTAGTAGTGGTAGTAGCAGTAGCAGCAGAATTAGTAGTGGTAGTATTAGTAGTAACAGTAGTAGTTGCAGTGGCATTCATAGTAGTACATGTAGTAGTAACGTTAAAATTTGGCAATAGTAGTAGTAGTTAGTAGTAGTGGCAGTAGTAAAAATAGTAGTTGCGTAGTATTAATGGCATTACTGGGAGTAGTAGTAGTAGTAGTAGTAGTAGTGGCACCAATTGTAGTAGGAGAAGTAGTGTTGTTATAGTGGCAATAGCAGCAGTAGTTGTGGTAATAGATGTAATAACAGTAGTAATATTAGTAGTAATACTAGTAAGGGTAGCACTAATAGCAGTGATGCTGGTAGTGGAAGTAGTGATTGTGGTAGATGGAGCGGAGGAGAGGGCGATAAGTGTGCTAAAATCTTTTATGGCAAAAAGCATTGTTAACGTGGCACATAATTATAGTGGGGATGTCATCAGTTTTTGTCGTGACTGTTTTTTCCCCTTCCCCTCACCACATCGCACCCATCCAGTCACTCCCTTTGTCTACGCCTCTGACTGCAAAAACAAGACACCAGGTGTTGCCTGCTTAGACAGTTTAAATATTTCAAAAGTTTTTAACGATTTCAGATTTCATTGAAAGCTGAATCCGCAGCGTTCGCTTCTTTGTCGTCAGACACGTACACCTTAGGTAGAGAGCAGGCTAGTACAATGAATGATTGTTTATGGCTAACCGTATTGCACATACGCTCAGTAATTGCAGTATTATTGATTATAATTATTACATAGTATTTGACAACTGCAAACGATAACATTGTGTCGCCATAAATCTGCAGTGATATCATAGTACATTAGTCGGGCTAAATCCTTTTGTTTGCCATTGAAATAAAGGATGGACATGCAACAGGATTGACTAGATAGTCCACGGATGAAGTACGAACGAGGATAAACACCCAAAAGGCGGACCGCTCAGAGTTAATATTATAACCTTTAACTATCTCTACTGCCCTCAGCAATTCGCCTGAACAAGACACTTTAGCTAGATGTGTGCCATATTTCACAAAGGTTCCTTACCATGTCACTTCATGTATGATTGTTTATGGAATTTATTGAGTTATGATAACACTAGCTGAGGTCCCCGGCTCTGCCCGGGATAAATCGGTTTGAATATTGGTTCCAGTTCTGGGTGGATATTATGGACCTGCTCCCTATTTGTTTATTTTATTTTTGTTTGTTTGTTTTTAAATAAGTCTTACTGCTCTGCCTTTATGAGTTGACACCTTGCGCATCCCGTACAACAGCATGATTTGCGCACGGGTTAGTGTGTTTGATAGTGAACGCATCGCAGGAAGTGATAACGAAACCTTAAAATGGCGAACCATGACTCGAAATAGATCTAAATGATGGCGAAACAATACATTTCCAATAAAAAAAACTACACCGATTTGAGACTTCTATTAAAAACTGTGCACCCTTGCATCCATTCTGATGCACCATATAAAATTTGAAGTCTGAGTGTTCAGTGGTTCAGAAGCCTTTTGCAACGAAAAATCTCAAGTTCACAAATATTGATAAACTAGCTGAGGTCCCCGGCCATGCCCGGGATAAATCAGTTTGAATATTGGTTTCAGTTCTGGGTGGTTATTATGGACCTGCTTGATCTGGCCTGTTCCTATTTGTTTATTTTATTTTTGTTTGTTTGTTTTTAAATAAGTCTTACTGCTCTGCCTTTGTGAGTTGACACCCTGCGCATCCCGTACAACAGCATGATTTGCGCACGGGTGTGTTTGATAGTGAACACATCGCAGGAAGTGATAACGAAACCTTAAAATGGCGAACCATGACTCGAAATAGATCTAAATGATGGCGAAACAATAAATTTCCAATAAAAAAAACTACACCGATTTCGAACATCTGAATAGGCTAAGAACCTCCGATAAATCATAAAAAGATTCCATGCCAAATTTGGCCCCAATCTGGTCAGTGGTTTCTGAGATAGGCGCACACAAAAATCTCAAGTCCACAAATATATATAGTATAGATATAGATATAGATAGATATAGAAGAAGATAGATGTCTATGTAATGATGTGTAAGATGTGTATAGGAATATTCTGTGAAGAGAAATTCCCTCACCGGATAATAAAATTATTTTTAATTTTATCTTATCTTGTCTTTTCACTACTCAACAACAGGGCCGGATTTATGAGGCGGGGGTGGGGGGGGGGGGGAGGGGAGGGCAGTTATTGCCAGAGCACCCTTATCCCACCCTTAACAAAAATGTAATATTTACTGGAGACTAATTATGTTGTATTAATTGCTATGTCAGCCATCTATAGAAACTGAAGAGTACATTGCAGCACAGGTACTTAGAGCCTTATTCACAAGCCTACATGTATTTACTTCAAATATTACTTATTAAACCTTTTCATGTATGTAGAACTGTGCACTTCCAAGTTTTAGGTTCTTTTTTTGTTTGTTTTTGTTTTCTTGTTGTTAGGAAGCTCGAAATTCCCGGCATTTACACCGCACTTTTCTTCTTTTTATTTTTCTTGTTAATGTTTCAGTGTGTTTTTGTGGTAGAGATTTTTTTTTTTTTTTTTTTTTTGAATTTTGCCCTGGCACGGACATTGTTCAGCGTGCTCTTCTGGACTTCCAGCTGCCAAGGTATCTTTAACGTGCATAACGTGCGTACGGGTCCTCCGAGTTTTTCGTCCTTTTAAGAGAAGACTATAATTATCTAGATCAGGGACCGAAGTTTTTTCCTTCCAAGTACATGCAATATACGGACCAGGACGTGTAAATTTGCTTATTTGCCGTGTGGTTTAATTTCTGTGTACGAAAGGGCCCCCCTCCTTGAACCCGGAGAGACCCGCCCTCTCCCGATCTCTAAATCCTCCCCCTGCTCAAGGGCCCTAAGAAAAAGTATTAATTTTTTATTTATACCATGTCATGATGATCACCTGTCTGTCAAGAGCAAACAACCCTGTAAAACCCAACACGGTTATAATAAAAAATAGTTATGTCCCTTCATCTGTATTTCGCGCCTTCGCAAAATTCCAATGGCGAAGGGCAAAATTGTTAAATCGTTTATTTATTTTGTTTGAAAACAAATAAAATAAATAAAATGTGAATTGTTTTCGTATTGTTGTTGTTTTATTGATATACATACATACAAACACATGCGCACGAAACGTAGCCAAACGATATCTATCTATCTATCTGTCTGTCTGTCTGTCTGTCTGTCTGTCTGTCTGTCTGTCTGTCTGTCTGTCTACCTGCCCATTACCTGCCTGTCTGTCTCTGTCTGTCTGTATATCAATCTGTCCACCCATCTATATATATCTGTGTTTCCGTCTTTTCACAAATCTGTCTGTACATATATAATAATGAATATATAACAAATACCTGTACGGCTATAAGTGCAATTTAAAACTGACAATTATTATGTTCACTTGAGTTGGGACAGAAACGACTAATAACCCGTCTCGTACATTGTTAGATAAACGTTTTATTTACACAATATCGACACGCCAGGTAAACATTTTGTGGAAAAAAAACAACAACGCTGTTTTTGTACACAAAATTACAAAAAACATGAATGGAACATTGAAAATAAAATTCATCCAAATAGGTGCACACAAGGATTGTTGTTGGTCACAGAGCTCTGTAGAACCAAAGAGACTAGAAACGATAAGATGACACACTGTCTCCTTTGCACCACCAAAAAAAAAAAATAACGTGTACACAATTTGCGCGCTGATCGGGAGCGGGGCCCATGTACGATAGTATTAAAAGAATGCTTGATATAATGATAAATTTGTCACAAATCCCAGACTGGGAGATGTAATAGTTTATGACAGGACGACAATCACGAACAAACAAGTTTAACACTTAACAGAACAACCCATCAGACTCACACATTTATTAAACCTAATTATACATATAATAGCGCAATTACATACATTATATTATTGAAAAGCACTGCCGTACAACGGCCTTATTCTCACACGCACTCTCCCTCGGATCCACAATCCGGTAGTTACTCCTAAAGGCACTTCGGCCTCAGCCTCTCCCCTCAGGGTCTTAATAGCACATTAATAATTTACTGGCACCGCAGTCTCTCAATATCACCTTCCTATTGTCATACACCTTAGCATTCCCCTCGCACCTCCGCAGGGCAATAACACATTATTATTTCCATAGCCATCAACATGGCAACAACATAATATCAGTTCACGAGCCTATCAACATGGCAACAATATAGTATCTCATTCACTCTCATATCTACGTCCCTGTCCGTGGCCTGACTGCCACGACTTTATGTGCCTCTACTGTCCTGCACTGACAGCCTCACTTCTGGCCTATGTGTGGCCTCCGGCCCTATGCTGGCCTATCCCCTGTGCTCATCGAGGTGGCTCTGCGGCCCGTCCCCGACACCTACAAGAATAACATTACATTGGTATAATACCCTACCATTTCTATTCACTCCACCTCTCCTTACAACCCATGAAACGTACACACACTAGTTCACCTTTCACTCACCACGCATCTTACGGTAACACACTTCCATCGGAATACACACTACTCACTCGCGCTACAAATCCATGAACTCACTTTCATCTATCGCTCGTGGCGCACATTGCTATATCCAATATCAAGGACTTCCACATTCCTCACATATACTTATTTACATCATGGTAATAGACGAATATAATATAATACATCAATCATAATAATCAATCAACGTTCTACATACCAGTCATAACTGGAAAGACTCTCACTAGTCTTCTCGACTGCTTCCCCTTTATCTCTGCCCGATGGGCTATTATTCACAGATCCGCTCCCTAGGACCTTCTAACTTGCAGTGATAGTTATACAGCGCTTTCGCCTCCTTCAGACCCCGCCCCCACTACTCACAACAGCACGCTTAACTTGCTGTCTACTGTGAGTCCTTACTCTACACCCGCTCTGTAGCAATCCCCTTAATTGCACTCACTCCACTCGTGACAAAATTTATCAGGCAAAATTGTGACAGTGCTACTGCAACTAAAAAAAATAAAAAATAAAAAATAGCCAGTTTCCTCACGGAGATTGAGGTTATAAATCAATTCCACAATAAGTGACGTCAATCAAGGCCTATAGCTATAGCTGAACAGTGAACAAAATTCAATATTTTCCCTATTTGGCCTTGTAAAATATGGCACTTTTCATGACTTCCTCGCGATTTCCGCTAGGTGGTGGTGCGAAATCTGTGCACGCTAAAAGCGCTAGCGTCTTATCTTATCTCTTCCAGTATCTTTGCTAGAACTCTGTGTTGTTGGCATTATATCTCTCTCTCTCAATTTGGGGATCGAAAGTACAGAATCTGGCTGGTGTCAAAATTTGAAAGACGGAGCTGTGAAGAGTATTGAAACAATAAACAATGTGAGGCAAGTCTATACACGGAATAACAAGATGAATGGAACAGGTATAATAAAATCAGAGAGTATGTATATATTTTATATCTGGAGTGGTTTTACTGTTGGTCGATTTGCACTGCGAGATAAGCAAAGTCAAAATTGGGCAAAAAGAAAAGGTTGTATGTTGCAATGCCCCGCGTGAGAAATAAAACCCAAACAATACAAAGCTTTTCTCTTTGCCCAATTTTGACTTTGTTTATAGCCCTGCTGCGACCCCACAGTTTTTCTGCGGTTTTTATGATACTGCGAGATAAGGGAGGCTCCGCGAAACCACTGTTAGCAAGGAGCGGAAAGTAGGTCGCTGCGGTAAACAATACATCTTTTGTGCATTTCCACGGGGCGTGAAAACTTACAAACAGATCTAAATAGTTTCAAGCAGCCCAAAAATATGAACAAAACACAGTAAACAGATGTGCACACTATCTTTGGTAAAGACGATCTCTTTCAGTTCTTTTTACCGCAGCGACCTAGTTTCGCGATTTGGCGGAAGTGAGATCTCTCTGTAATACATACTCTCTGATAAAAGTCATTAGACTCAGCACACACAGTAATTTTTAGTTTGTCTCTCAAGCAATTTAGGGCTCGAGAGTAAAGAACATCGTCAAAATTTTGAAAGACGGAACTCTGAAAGATATCGAAACAATTTTTTTTTTTAACATGTCAGGAGTGGCAAGTGTACAAACAAAAAAGAAAAACATGAATGGCATGTCTATACACTGAATTAAAAAAAAAAAATTAAAAGATGAATCAAAGCAAAATAACATTCCTGCAGCTTGATGCACACAGTGACTATTACTTTATCCCCCTCGCAATTTGGGGTTCGAGAGTAGAGAACATCGTATGTATTAACATTTTGAAAGACAGAATTGTGAAAAGTATTGAAACAATAAATAATGTAAACATGTCAGGATGAAATATTGAAAGTTGACACTCGTGTATCTTAAAGCCAAGACCAGCCTACATGTAGAACGATCTTCTCCCTCCTCCCCCCCCCTTCCCCATCCCCTTTCTCTCCCTGTGAGAATAATTATAATATATCAGCAAAGAGAGAGAGAGGTGTGCATGACATGCTTGAGTAAGACAAGAAAGAGAGAGAGTTGAGAAGGAGACAGAAAGAGAACGGGGAGGGAGAGAGAGACAGAGAGAGAGAGCATCTAGACAATTGGCAAGTCTGAACGTGAAAAACTTCTTTGAAAACAAACAAACCAAAAAAAAAATCACAAAATCTGATGTCGAACAGTTCAGGGAAATATTTCCGATACACAGTATCCAATATTGCATAAACATGCAAAGAACTTATATAGACCACTGGTTACTATTATCTTATTCTAAAATTAAAACACAATTTACATATAAAAATATGAAACATTGTGAAAAATAATGGACAACACTGGCAATTTGCAATTGAAATCTGTATTAGCACTTGCAAGCAGAAAACCAGATTTTGCGTAGTGGATGCGAAACAGAATGACAATCCATATCTTTGATCTGATCCCACAGTCTGCGACTTAAACGATTTTATAATTTTTATAAAACAATGCGACTTAACTACCAGCAAGACCAAACGGGACACATAATAAAGTAAAAAACATAATGACATTGGTGATGACCTGGGATATTGATGAAAAAGTACGACGATCCTCATGCGGTTTCATTATTTTATTTGTGCAACAAATTCTATCCACATTGATGCTTCGAGAACAACAGATTTCAGAATTTTGTGTTTCAGGTTTTTATTCTAGGAGATTTCGCTGCTCTAGGCATTTACACCTCACTTTTCTTCTTTTCACTTTTCTTGTTTGTGTTTCTGTGTGTTTTTGTGCTAGGTTTTTTTTTAGTCCTTGTCCGGGCAGCGGCCTTGTTCGGCCTGCTCTTCTCGATTTCCAACTGCCAAGGTATCATTAACGTGTGCAGCGTGCACGCGGGCCCTCCTAATTTTATTCCTTATCCGAGAAGACTAGGTGCTCGATCGTACCTACCATAGGATCAAGGACAGGAATTTTCCCCAAAAAATGCCAATATGCTTGCACCGACCGGGAATCGAACTCGGCACCTTCGTCATAAGAAACGAACACCTTACCTCTAGACCAACGTGTCCACAGCTTCAGAATTCTGGTAAATGTTACGATTTATATACAGGGAGTAATCGATGAAAGACTTTGGCATCATTTACGATAAGAGCTTGTCCTTTTTTATATCTATTTTTGTCAGTGGCGATGCATGGGCGGGGCCACAAGGGCGGTTCCCCCCAGGGGCAAAGTCCTTAGGGGTGCAAAATTTCAAACCTTTCACTGTTTCAACAGCCAGTTGTTAAAGAGGTTTCTCAAAATTAATCAATAGTATGAGAGATTTGCAGTAAGCTAAGAAAGACTGAGTAACCTAGCATACTGTCAACTGAGAGAGATTTCAATGTTATTTCAATACCTTTATGAAAAATATGCTCAAATTAAAACCAGGCGATTTTTAAATAAATTTGACCGTGCTAGCATTAAATGCATTTTAATTTTTTCATCCAATACTGCACGTGTGTTCAGGGGGTTCGGGGTTCAGTACAGGACTGGTGGAAGCGACTTAGGTCAGGAGGTGCAGTATTTGCCTTGCCCCGGGCCCTAGAAACCTACGCTACGCCACTGATTTGTGTGTATGTGTGTGTGTCTGTGAGTGTGCGCGAAAACTAATACAATTTCGAACGGTAATTAAAATACCTGCTTCCTCTCAGTGCTTCGAATCTGGCAAAAAATTGAATAATTACAAATAATTATGGTCTTCTGAAACAGCATTATCTTTCCTTGCACCCATATGACGTTCATCGTATGAACCGAGTAACTCCATTTTTTTTTCTCGTTTTTATGGAGGCTGATTAAGGTGCATTTTTCTTTGCTTTCAAGTCCTGTCTTTTTTTTCGTGTTTCAGAAAAGATAATTACCCCAAATATTCTCCTTTTGCACATAGCTTGAAATTTTGGAACAAGAACAGTTAACGTCAACCACAAAAACTCAATTTTCTCAAAAATAATTTCCTTCCGAGTTACGCGGTTTTTTTGTTTTTTTTGGATCAAAGAACACCAGAATATTTCATTAGGATTTGCATTTAAATACTATGGAACGCCCCGAACACAAACCGCGCAACTTCCAGATTTCACAATTTTGTTGTGTGTAGTCAGAGATTTTGTACACGAAACGAAAGAAATCACTGTTGGTCGATTTGCACTGCTAGACCCGGGAGGCTCAACGAAACCATTGTTAGCATGGAGCAGAAAGTAGGTCACGGCGGTAAACAATACCTGTTTGTTCGTTTTCATTGGGAGAAAGAGCTTACATCGAGCTTTAACCCTATCTTACACTTCATGGTCTGACAGACTTCAGACACTCACCCGTTTCATCTGTTGTTAGGGGCGCGTAGTGTAATTGCAGCAAGAGAATATACCGAATAATGTTCACTGTTCAGCAATAGCTTATATAATGTAAAATACCACGCCCCCGTAACAACAGCTTTTTCATTATAACATGCCCCAAAACCGAATGTGAAACATGGTTGCGCAGCTTCAATCAACTCAAAAAAATATGAACAAAAAGCACAGTGAGTTGATCTGCACTTTCCTTGTAGCGTAGACGATCCTTTACAACGTCTCGTTTATTGCAATGACCTAGTTTCGCTTTTTCGCCAGAAGTAGTTAAAATAATTCTATCTGTTATTCTATCTGGCCTTTTGTGCATTTGTAACATGTGTGTATGTGGAAGGGGGGGCTGGAAACAGAAGATTTTACCAAAGAACACAACAGCAATATGTAAACATAAAAATGCACTGTGATAAAACCGTGTATCTTAACTTCGCCATTCCATTATATATTGTCGGGTATTTGCCAAATTGTTGTATTTTTGCCTTTTCGAGAAAATGAGGATTTGAAGTTTGGTCGGCAAAATTGCCAAAACACTACGTCACAAACACATATCTCCAAAAGTTTTCAACCGATTAGAATGACACTTATATATAATGAAATTAGAAGTGAGAGAACCATTTTCATGACAAAACCTCAAAATCGGCAAAATGTCAGATACAGCACTATGGAAAATACACCACAATTTAACCGGGTTTTGTCTTT